>AWOL01S0000791.1:3598-78086 GCA_000715115.1 Nicotiana otophora
AAGCTCACACAAGTAAGTGTACCACTACAAAAATATCAACAACAAGATTGCCCCAGGCCATCACAAATCATCACAAATCAATCCCTAACACAGCCAACCTTGTCTCGCCACGTGTGCAATAATAAAGTAAGTGCCCGCCTTATCTCGCCACATATGCATAACAATGTTCCCACCTTGTCTCGCCACATGCGCAACCCACATATATATATATATATCCCGCTTTGTCACGCCGCATGTGCAAATATCATTAGTAAAAATAGCACGACAGAAACCTCATGCAACCCCATAACAAAGAGATGTCAACAAAGGGCACTCCCGAGATACCGTCTCGTTGTCCCAAAAGTAAATGCTCAAAAGGAAAATCTCCCGAGGTACTGCCTCGTAGTCCTAAAAGTAAATATTCAAAATAAGGGGATCTCCTGAGGTACTGCCTCGTAGTCCCAAAGTAAATATGTAAGACATGGGGATCTCCTGAGGTACCGTATCGTCGTCCCAAAGTAAATATGGAAGAACAACAAGTACAACAACAACAATAACAATAGTATAAGGGTACAACAAACAAGTCAATTCAGAAATTCCAGAACTCAAAGAAACGGAGGAACTAATTCACAAGGAGTAGTCACAATAGAGAATGCTAGTCAAAATAAGAACATCTCAACAAGGAAAGAAATAATATGTAACAACAGTCCACAATGTACAGTTCGACAACGAGAGAGCTAACACAAGGCGAATAATTCCAAATAAGGACAGGTCAACAAAAATATATGATATCTAACTTCTTTTAAAGTTGGCAATTAAGAAAGAGATATAACAAATTCAATTAGGGATAAGCATCATAAAGATAATCATAGCCTCAATTAAGGATGTACAATTACAAAAAAGATAATTATAACTTGAAATAAAGATAGGCAGTTAGGGGAAAGATAACATGACAATAGAAGAGATATCAATTTCAGTTAAGGCACAGATGACTCAAATAAGCATCAATGACGGATCACGAAGCAAATAAATTTTAATTAAAGCAGGTAGAAGTGAAGCTAGTAATTAAGAAACGTAATCATAACGAGAACAACTGCATACTCAGCGAATACAAGGACCTAAGAACCCTAAAAGGACAACTTTCCATAAATAAGTCGGAGCACGTACTCAACACCTCGCGTACACGGACTACAATTAGCATAGAAGACTCAAATCCCAAGGGGTAGTTCCCCCACACGAAGCTAGGCAAGATACTTACCTCGAACCAAGCTCAATCAATCGGTAACGATGTCTTTCCACGAATATTCGATTCCTAATGGCCCATATCTAGCCAAAATCAATTTTATATCATAAATACAACTATAATAGACTAATCTAGTTACTGAATTCAAGACTTTAACAAAAAATCCGAAATCCGTCCAAAAAGGTCGACCCGGGCCCACGTCTCGGAATCGGGTAAAAGTCACAAAATATGAACGCACATTCACTCACGAGTTCACTCATACCAAAATTACTCAAATCTGATACCAAACGCTCGATCAAAATCCCAAAATTCGGCCTAAAAACTTTTCTCAACTTTTCCCCAAATTCGAAATTAAATGGAGAAAATAATTATAGATTAATAGAATACAACCAAAAATGAGTTAGGAATCATTACCCCAAAACTTCCTCTGAAAATCCCTCAAACAATCGCCAAATTCCGAGCTCTCAAGTCCAAACAATGAAGAATGAAATCAAACCCTCGCACTTAGACCTTTTTCTGCCAGTCAAACCACTTCTGCGGGCCTTCAACCGCATCTGTGGTTCCGCACCTGCGAAAATTCCATCGCAAGTGCGGTTTTCACTTAAAACTCATCGCCCTCTTCTGCGATCAAAAGGTCGCACCTGTGTGTGCACACCTGCGGACCTATGTCCGCTTATGCTGTCCTCCTGCGATCTCTCCAGCGCATCTGCGGGCATCGCAGATGCGGAACTCACCTTGCACCTGCGGCCCCTGACCACTCCCTTCAAATCCGCTTCTGCGCTTAGTCATCCGCACCTGCGGTTCCCCCACCGCAGGTGCGAAACACCAGAAACCCGCAAACTTCAGGAATTTCCCAAGTCCAATATTTCCTCCGTTAAGCATCTGAAACACACCCGAGGCCCCCGGGACCTCAACCAAACATACCAACCAATCCTAAAAGACCATACGAACTTAGTCGAGCCCTCAAACCACATCAAACAATGTTAAATCACAAATCATCCTCCGATTCAAACTTAAAGAACTTGAAACTTCAAATTCCTACAACCGATGCCGAAGCCTATCAAACCACGTCCGATTGACCCCAAATTTTGCACACAAGTCATATTCAGAATTACGGACCTACTCCAACTTTCGGAATCGAAATCCGACCCCGATATCAAAAAGTTCACTTTCGGTCAAAATCTCTAAAAATTCGACTTTCGCCATTTCAAGCCTAAATCAGCTACATACCTCAAATTCGCTGTCCGAACACGCTCCTAAGTCCAAAATCACCCAACAGAGTTAACAAAACCGTCGGAACTCCATTCCGAAGTCGTCTTCACACAGTTCCAACTACGGTAAAAATTGCTAAGACTTAAGCTTCCGTTTTAGGGAGTAAGTATCCTATTTCACTCTAAATCATCTGGTAACTGAATTTAACCACGCACGCAAGTCAATACATATAATACGAAGTTACTCAAGGTTTTATGCCGCCGAACGAGACTTAAATTCTCAAAACGAGATTTAATACGAAGCTGCTCAAGGCCTTAGCTTTGTTACACTTTTTTATAGGGTAAAAATAAAAAATAATTTAAAAATTCAATTATTATTAATATTATTTTATTTTTATGTTTATTTTAAAATAAGAAATAAAACAAAAAATTATATATTTTAAAAAAAAAATTCGGGTAGGAATAAAAAAAGAGGAAAAGGTTAAGTAGGGAAGTAAAAATTAAAACTAAAGGAAGGTGAAATTTCTTTTTAAAAAAGTAAAAGAAAGTGAAAAATAAAAAAATAAAAGTAAAAGAATATTGGAATTAAAAAAAAGAAAAGTAAAAGAAAGTGGGCAAAAAAAAAATAAAAGTAAAGGTAGGTGGGAATTAAATTTAAAAAAAAGTAAAAGCATGTAGATATTTGTTTTTAAAAAAAGTAAAAGAAAGTTGAAATTTAAAAAAACAAAGTAAAAGAATGTGGGAATAAAAAAAAGTAAAGAAAGTGGGAAAATAAAAGTAAAGGAAGGTGGGGAATTTTTTTTCTTTTTTTTTTTAAAAAAAGAAGGAAAATGGGAAGTGGAAATTCATTTTAAGAAAGAATTAAAACAAAATTTAAAGATCTGAAAAATTTCGATTTTTTTTCCATAAATAGAAGAGAAAAATGGAAGAAGAAAGAGAAAGAATAAAAGAGGGATTTGAGAAAAAAATAATTTTTCTTCTGTGTTAAGAGAATTTCTACTCGTCTCATTCTTTCTTCCTCTTTCTTTCAAAAAATCCAGCAATTCATCACCCCGTTTAAGACTCAAAAACACTTCAAAACAGCAGCAAAACCACCCCAAAAACCAAATCCAAAAGCATCGAACTCAATTAAAAAGATAGCTCCAAATACTAGTACGAAGAGGTCGAAGTCGAGTTCGGCTCGGCGGAGTTTCCGTTCGCCGCCTCTGGTTGTGGTTCATTTGCACATGAATCTGAAGGCTTGTTTTGCTCCGTATGTATTGAGAAATATTTTCATCTATAAAGGTCTAATCTTTAGCTTTCTTGCCCATTTTCTTATTCACTACTTTGATAGTAATTATTGCTTTGATTGGTTATTTTTGTAACTGTTTAGTTCTTATTTTTCGTGTCCATATAACTAGTTCCCTTCATGTTTTATTATCTTTGATATTTGCTTCTTTGAAGTGGATCCATTAAATTAGTGTAATATTGGTTTGTTCACTAATTTTATTCATGAGATTGTGACGTCATTAGCTTTTGTTTAAGAAAGTATACAAAATATGAGATATTATTGGATAAATATTTGTGCTATTATTTGATCTCTAAGGAAGTTGGTCTTTGGGGCTATTAGAGAAGAAAGTTTTAAAAAGCTAGCCCATCTTTTATAAATTAATAAATATTGAAATAATTCAAGATATAGAATGTTGGTAATTTATTAAGTTGTAAATAGTTTTAAGGTTGAACAAATTGTGAAAACATTTTTTAAGTCATACGCGTTCTCCACAATTTCATATCCATAATTTATGACCCTCACAAAAACCTGAACGTTAGTTAGGAAAATACTCACAAATCACTAGTGTGCTTTTAGGTGCGCTTAATTAATCAAATCATCGTGATTATGTATACGTACGCGTCATATAATTATGATTTCTAAAATTAAAGGCAAGAAATGTGTTCACGCGACTTTGATAAAATAATATTAATATTATAAAGTGTTATTAATTATGTACATGTGCGCGTGACATGACTTTGACTTATCAAACAAAACGAATACACGTACGCGTGATTCGTTTCAAAATAATTTCGTAATTACAAATAACAAGCAATTAAAAGTGATAAAAGGTAAAATGCAAAATAGGTTTAAAACATGTAATAATCAATTAATTAAAGCCAAATATAATCAATAAAGCGACCGTGCTAGAACCACCGGACTCGGGGAATGCCTTGCACCTTCTCCCCGGTCAACAAAATTTCTTACCCGAATTTTATTTTCGTAGACCAACATGAAAAGAGTCAAATGTTCCTTTAATATGGTGTGAGCACCTAAGTTTTGAGCATATTTAAATTTTTGTCACCTTCAACTATGTAAATATTTTTAGGGGTTTAATCTAAAGTTTTTAGCTTTGCTACACCTTTTTTATAGGGTAAAAATAAAAATTAATGAAAAAGGTCAATTATTACTATTAATATTTTTTTTATATTTATTTTAAAATAAAAATAAAACAAAAAAAATAATTATTTTTTAAAATTTCGGGTAGGAATAAAAAAAACAAAGAGGAAAAGGGGAAGCAAGGAATTAAAAAATAAAAGTAAAGGAAGGTGGAAATTTTAAATAAAAAAGTAAAACAAAGTGGGAAATTTAAAAACTAAAAGTAAAAGAAAGTGGGAATTAAAAAAAAGAAAAGTAATGGTAGGTGAAAATTAAAAAAAAAAGTAAAAGCATGTAGACATTTTACAAAAAAAAAGTAAAAGCATGTAGACATTTTACAAAAAAAAAGTAAAAGAAAGTGGATTTTTATTTTTAAAAAGTAAAAGAATATGGGAATAAAAATAATAAAAGTAAAGAAAGTGAGAAATTAAAAAATAAAAGTAAAGGAAGGTGGGGAATTGTTTTCTTCTTTTTTAAAAAAAAAAAAAAAAGAAGAAAAATAGAAAATGGGAAATCATTTTAAAAAACATTAAAAAATAATTTAAAACAAAGCTGAATAATTCCGAATTTTTTTCTATAAATAGAAGAGAAAAATGGAAGACGAAAGAGAAAAAAGAGAGGAGGGATTTGAGGGAACAATATTCTTCTTCTGTGCTAAGAGAACTTCTATTCGTCTCATTCTTTCTTTTTCTTTCGAAAAATCAATCAATTCATCACTCCGTTTAAGAACCAAAAACAACAGTAAAACCACCCCAAAAACCAAAATCGAAAAGCTTCGAAATCAATTAAAAAGATAGCTCCAAATACTAGCCTGAAGAGGTCGATGTCGAGTTCAGCTCGGTGCGGTTTCTGTTCATCGCCTCTGGTTGTGGTTCGTTTGTACATGAATATGAAGGTTTTTTGCTTCATATGTATCGAGAGACATTTTCATCTATAAAGGTCTGATCTTTTAGCTTTCTCGCCCATTTTCTTATTCACTATTTTGATAGTAATTATTGCTTTGATTTGGTTACTTTTATAACTGTTTAGTTCTTTTTTTTTTCGTGTCCATATAACTAGTTCCCTTCATGTTTTATTATCTTTTATACATTTGCTTTTTTGAAATAGATTCATTGAATTAGTGTAATATTAGTTTGTTCACTAATTTTATTCAGGAGTTTGTGACGTCATTAGTTTTTGTTTAAGAAAGTATACAAAATACGAGATATTGTTGAATAAATTGTTTGGGCTACGATTTTATCTCTAAGGAAGTTGGTCTTTGGGGCTATTAGAGAAGAAAGGATTTTGGGCCAAAATATTTAGTCTTGACAGACCCAAAGTAATAAAAACATAGCCCCAAAGACCAACTTCTTAGAGATCAAATCGTAGCCTAAATAATTTATTCAATAATATATCATATTTTGTATACTTTCTTAAACAAAAGCTAATGGCGTCACAATCTCATGAATAAAATTAGTGAACAAACCAATATTACACTGATTCAATCGATCTATTTTAAAGAAGCAAATATATCAAAGATAACAAAACATGAAGAGAACTAGTTATATGGACACGAAAAACAAGAACTAAACTGTTACAAAAGTAATCAAATCAAAGCAATAATTACTATCAAAGTAGTGAATAAGAAAACTGGCGAGAAAGCTAAATGATTAGATCTTTATAGATGAAAATATTTCTCAATACACATGGAGCAAACAACCTTCAGATTCATGTGCAAACGAACCACAACCAGAGGCAACGTACGGAAACCCCGCCGAGCCGAACTCGACTTCGAGCTCTTCGGGCTAGTATTTGGAGCTACCTTTTTAATTGAATTCGATATTTGTTTTTGGGGTGGTTTTGCTGTTGTTTTTGAGGTATTTTTAGGTCTTAAACGGGGTGATGAATTGCTGGATTTTTCGAAATAAAGAGGAAGAAAGAATGAGACGAGTAGAAATTCCCTTGTCATAAAACAAGAATTCTTTTTCTCAATTTCCTCCTCTTTTTGATCTCGCTTTCTTCTTCTATTTTTCTCTTCTATTTATAGAAACAATTACGGAATTTTACAGATTTGTTTTATTTATTGTTTAATTTGTTTTTAAAACAAATTCCCACTTCCCATTTTTCTTCTTTTAAAAAAACAATATATATATTCTCCCATGACCCCGCATTCAATGGAAATATGAAAGAAATGTAATTAGTAGCCTAGCCGCAAACATCATATTTATTTACAAAGAAACATATTTATGCTAACAGAAAATCAAATAAAATTTATAAATGAAGATAATAACTCATGAAAATTCTAACTTATACTTCAATAGTGAAACAAAGAAAGAATCTATATCCTTAGACTACTTTAAGTAACTAACATCATACTAAAAAAATTTAACTAATAAAATATGAAGTTATATACAATAAACAACTTCACTGTAATCTAACTTACAGTGAAGTTGAGACGTAAAGAATGTGATCTAATTTACGAGACTTCTTTTTAAAAAAAAAGTAAAAGTATTCCTACTAAATTAACATTCGATAATTTTCAGCTTTCATGGCTAATGGCTAAGTAATCAAACATTTATAAACGTGTATTCCAAGAAGAACAAAATCTTTTTTTGTTAAAGAGAAAAACCTATCATAATCTTATATAAAAAAATATCGTAATTTATGGCCTATTTACAAGAGTGAGTGGGCAAAATTAATAGAAAGATGACTTCAAGGATTAATTAAACCAAGTGTTCAAACCTAAATTTATTAATCATAGATTTATGGACTAAACTTCGAAGATGATTTGAATCAACTAAGACTAGAGATAGATTTTAAGAACACTATATATACTAAATTATAGAGATAGATGACGGTAAATCAGACACCAAACAAGCATACACATTTGTATTAAACAAACTTTTACGAAAATTAATACAAATATTAACACACATTCATGCTTAAATTATGACATTATCATTGAACTAACAAGGATATTTAATATTACCTTTTGCGAAGATTTCACATTAGATAAATAGCTACAATCTACTAATTTTCAAAGTTGAAAATAGTTAACTTTCGGATCCGCAAACTCAGAACCTCGAACAATCCCGAATTTCGGCTTCGAACACAAGAATTCGGCAAAAAATTCGTACTCCAAGAATGATGTTCTTTTTTCTTCGTTGCTAGTTTTGTCTTATTAAATTGCCTCCCTTTTCTAAAATCTCGTTTTTCTTTCCTTTTGTTTTTCTTACTCTCCGCCACTTCAATTTTTTGTTCCTCTCCATTTCATTGCCCTCCTTCTCTTTTTTCTTTTTTCTTTTGTGTTGTGTATGGATTTGTTTTATAGTGCTTAAGAAATTAGTGATTATGAAGTGGTGTAAGATCGTGTATATGCTGAGTGTGGGATCGTGTGTGTGGGGGTGAAAGAATTGGGGACATGGGGGTTGGGACGTGAGGTAGTGATTAGTTTTATTATATTGGAATTAATCTTTTGGTTTATTTTATTTTTTCTTCTTCTTTTTTTTTGTTTTTTCTTTAAAAAAAATAAAATATAGAGATAAGAAAATTAACTACTTAATATTTAGACTAAAATAATATAGGCAAACTAAATATTTATACTATAATTAAATGACACCCAAAATATACTAAAGCTAAACTAACTTATTTATTATAATTATAATTAAAAGAAACCATATATTTTTTAAAATATTCTTTTTCTCTTTATAAATAGTAACAAAATTTATTTAACTTTTCTCAAATAAAACCTATTAAAAATAAGATAAAAGTTTTAAAATATCACGATTAGACCTAAAAAAAATATTTACACTGAAATAGTATAGAATTCGAGTGTGGTCAAAAATTAGTTATTCACATCATGTCCCTCTTTGCTTGGAAACATGAAGAGTTTTCAGGCAAAGAAAATGAATCAGGTGACTAATTTTTGACCTCACTATTATTTAAAAAGGAAAAGAAGAGAAAAGAAGAGGTTGCGACCGAGCCTTTATTTTAGGCAGCCTACATATCCCGGGTTCTAAGAGAATCAGGTCCCGTGTAGTTCATGTGGAAAATGACTGATAGAGTATACTTAGATGGAGAGCCGAGCGAAATTCCGTCGAGGTTCTGATCCGCGGTTCCTACTATTACATCAAAATAAAAAGAAAATTATATACTCTTGAAATCTAAGAGTTACAAAATTGCTATCTAAATGCCATCTGGAGTCTTGTCTTGATTCTTGACTTGCTTCCCCCATTGACTTTAGACTGAAACTTGATGCTCTCGATGTAACAAACTATGAAATATTCTCTGAGGCTTGATTCTCGATCAAATGATGAGAAGATGGATCTTGAGACCCTATGTCTCCACATGCATTACGTCAAAGCTGGTTGCGGATGGTATTGAGATCAAACGTTCCACTTTCTCTGGCAAGAGATGGAGTCTTTTCTTGCACATCCAATCTGTACTTTGCAGAAAAACCTGCAAGCCATCAGAAACAAGAGCTGTCACGCCTCTTTTTTTCCCCGCAACCCTTATTACGAGGTTGAGTTAGAAGAGTTTTTTCAATTAAATTGACGCTTTGAAAAGGGATTATTTATTATTTAAAGTCGCCACTTGAAATTGAGTTTTGGTGTTCCAAGTCACCATTCATTCAAACCCTTATCAAAAGGAAGATTTGACTCCTAATTTATGGTCTACGAAAATAGAAGACTGAGTAAGGAATTCTGTTGATTGAGGGGAAGGTTTAAGGCACCCCTCGAGTCCCATGGTTCTAGCACGGTCGCTTTATTCACTAATGTAAGGCTTAAATCAATTTTTAGCTATTCTTGTATTTTATTGATTATGGATTATTTATTATCGCTTAATTCATTATCATATTTTATTAATTGTGTTCAGCAAAATGCGGTACGCACACAAGGTACTTCTTTGAAATTAAATGTTAAACCAAGGTACGGAATGTACACATGATTATAACATAATTATTTTAAATCTAAAGGTATCGAGACGCGGAATGCGCACATGATCCTTTTATTATTTAAGCATATCAATCCAAGGTTCGGGTATGAACACATGGGCTAATATTTAAAATGCATCTAAAGTTTTTCTAGTATTTTAGGGTATTTCATTTGTTTTGTCTCTTTCCGATTCGAGACATTTATTTGTGTATTTTATTATTATTTTTTTTACTTATTAGAACGAGTCGTGAGTTACTTCATGACTCATTTTGCTCCCTCACAATTACTTTCTAGTAATAGGCCTTGAAATATATCTAGCCCCAATTAATTATATTCTCCCATGACCTCGCATTCAATGGGAATATGAAAGAAATGTAATTAGTAGCCTAGCCGCAAACATCATATTTATTTACAAAGAAACATATTTATGCTAACAGAAAATCAAATAAAATTTATAAATGAAGATAATAACTCATGAAAATTCTAACTTATACTTCAATAGTGAAACAAAGAAAGAATCTATATCCTTAGACTACTTTAAGTAACTAACATCATACTAAAAAAATTTAACTAATAAAATATGAAGTTGTATACAATAAACAACTTCACTATAATCTAACTTACAGTGAAGTTGAGACGTGAAGAATGTGATCTAATTTACGAGACTTCTTTTTTTTAAAAAAAGTAAAAGTATTCCTACTAAATTAACATACGATAATTTTCAGCTTTCATGGCTAAGTAATCAAACATTTATAAACGTGTATTCCAAGAAGAACAAAATCTTTTTTTTTTAAAGAGAAAAACCTATCACAATCTTATAAAAAAAATTTAGTAATTTATGGCCTATTTACAAGAGTGAGTGGGCAAAATTAATAAAAAGATGACTTCAAGGAATAATTAAATCAAGTGTTCAAACCTAAATTTATTAATCACAGATTTATGGACTGAATTTCGAAGATGATTTGAATCAACTAAGACTAGAGATATATTTTAAGAACACTATATATACTAAATTATAGAGATAGATGACGGTAAATCAGACACCAAACAAGCATACACATTTGTATTAAACAAACTTTTACGAAAATTAATACAAATATTAACACACATTCATGCTTAAATGACATTATCATTGAACTAACAAGGATATTTAATATTACCTTTTGCGAAGATTTCACATTAGATAAATAGCTACAATCTACTAATTTTCAAAGTTGAAAATAGTTAACTTTCGGATCCGCAAACTCAGAACCTCGAACAATCCCGAATTTCGACTTCGAACACAAGAATTCGGCCAAAACTATATCTTCAGTAAATGCGTACTCCAAGAACGATGTTCTTTTTTCTTCGTTGCTAGTTTTGTCTTATGAAATTGCCTCCCTTTTCTAAAATCTCGTTTTTCTTTCCTTTTGTTTTTCTTACTCTCCGCCACTTCAATTTTTTGTTCCTCTCCATTTCATTGCCCTCCTTCTCTTTTTTCTTTTTTCTTTTGTGTTGTGTATGGATTTGTTTTATAGTGCTTAAAAAATTAGTGATTATGAAGTGGTGTAAGATCGTGTATATGCTGAGTGTGGGATCGTGTGTGTGGGGGTGAAAGCATTGGGGACATGGGGGTTGGGACGTGAGGTAGTGATTAGTTTTATTATATAGGAATTAATCTTTTGGTTTATTTTATTTTTTCTTCTTCCTTTTTTTGTTTTTTCTTTAAAAAAATAAAATATAGAGATAAAAAAATTAACTACCTAATATTTAGACTAAAATAATATAGGCAAACTAAATATTTACACTATAATTAAATGACACCCAAAATATACTAAAGCTAAACTAACTTATTTATTATAATTATAATTAAAAGAAACCATATATTTTTGTAAATATTCTTTTTCTCTTTATAAATAGGAACAAAATTTATTTAACTTTTCTCAAATAAAACCTATTAAAAATAAGATAAAAGTTTTAAAATATCACGATTAGACCTAGAAAAAATATTTACACTGAAATAGTATAGAATTTGAGTGTGGTCAAAAATTAGTTNAGTGAAGTTGAGACGTGAAGAATGTGATCTAATTTACGAGACTTCTTTTTTTTAAAAAAAGTAAAAGTATTCCTACTAAATTAACATACGATAATTTTCAGCTTTCATGGCTAAGTAATCAAACATTTATAAACGTGTATTCCAAGAAGAACAAAATCTTTTTTTTTTAAAGAGAAAAACCTATCACAATCTTATAAAAAAAATTTAGTAATTTATGGCCTATTTACAAGAGTGAGTGGGCAAAATTAATAAAAAGATGACTTCAAGGAATAATTAAATCAAGTGTTCAAACCTAAATTTATTAATCACAGATTTATGGACTGAATTTCGAAGATGATTTGAATCAACTAAGACTAGAGATATATTTTAAGAACACTATATATACTAAATTATAGAGATAGATGACGGTAAATCAGACACCAAACAAGCATACACATTTGTATTAAACAAACTTTTACGAAAATTAATACAAATATTAACACACATTCATGCTTAAATGACATTATCATTGAACTAACAAGGATATTTAATATTACCTTTTGCGAGGATTTCACATTAGATAAATAGCTACAATCTACTAAATTTCAAAGTTGAAAATAGTTAACTTTCGGATCCGCAAACTCAGAATCTCGAACAATCCCGAATTTCGACTTCGAACACAAGAATTCGGCCAAAACTATATCTTCAGTAAATTCGTACTCCAAGAACGATGTTCTTTTTTCTTCGTTGCTAGTTTTATCTTATGAAATTGCCTCCCTTTTCTAAAATCTCGTTTTTCTTTCCTTTTGTTTTTCTTACTCTCCGCCACTTCAATTTTTTGTTCCACTCCATTACATTGCCCTCCTTCTCTTTTTTCTTTTTTCTTTTGTGCAGTGTATGGATTTGTTTTATAGTGCTTAAAAAACTAGTGTTTGTGAAGTGGTGTAAGATCGTGTATATGCTGAGTGTGGGATCGTGTGTGGGGGGTGAAAGAATTGGGGACATGGGGGTTGGGACGTGAGGTAGTGATTAGTTTTATTATATAGGAATTAATCTTTTGGTTTATTTTATTTTTTCTTCTTCCTTTTTTTGTTTTTTCTTTTAAAAAAATAAAATATAGAGATAAGAAAATGTACTACCTAATATTTAGACTAAAATAATATAGGCAAACTAAATATTTATACTATAATTAAATAACACCCAAAATATACTAAAGCTAAACTAACTTATTTATTATAATTATAATTAAAAGAAACCATATATTTTTGTAAATATTCTTTTTCTCTTTATAAATAGGAACAAAATGTATTTAACTTTTCTCAAATAAAACCTATTAAAAATAAGATAAAAGTTTTAAAATATCACGATTAGACCTAGAAAAAATATTTACACTGAAATAGTATAGAATTTGAGTGTGGTCAAAAATTAGTTATTCACAGCATGCCCCTCTTTGCTTGGAAACATGAAGAGTTTTCATGCAAAGAAAATGAATCAGGTGACTGATTTTTGACCTCACTATTATTTAAAAAGGAAAAGAAGAGAAAAGAAGAGGTTGCGACCTAGCCTTTGTTTTAGGCAGCCTACATATCCCGGGTTCTAAGAGAATCAGGTCCCGTGTAGTTCATGTGGAAAATGACTGATAGAGTATACTTAGATGGAGAGCCGAGCGAAATTCCGTCGAGGTTCTGATCCGCGGTTCCTACTATTACATCAAAATGAAATGAAAATTACATACACTTGAAATCTAAGAGTTACAAAATTTCTATCTAAATGCCATCTGGAGTCTTGTCTTGATTCTTGACTTGCTTCCCCCATTGACTTTAAACTGAAACTTGATGCTCTCGATGTAACAAACTATTAAATATTCTCCGAGGCTTGATTCTCGATCAGATGATGAGAAGATGGATCTTGAGACCCTATTTCTCCGCATGCATTACGTCAAAGCTGGTTGCAGATGGTATTGAGATCAAACGTTCCACTTTCTTTGGCAAGAGATGGAGTCTTTTCTTGCACATCCAATCCGTACTTTGCAGAAAAACCTGCAAGCCATGAGAAACAAGAGCTGTCACGCCTCTTTTTTTCCCCGCAACCCTTATTACGAGGTTGAGTTAGAAGAGTTTTTTCAATTAAATTGACGCTTTGAAAAGGGATTATTTATTATTTAAAGTCGCCACTTGAAATTGAGTTTTGGTGTTCCAAGTCATCATTCATTCAATCCCTTATCAAAAGGAAGATTTGACTCCTAATTTTTGGTTTACGAAAATAGAAGACTGAGTAAGGAATTCTGTTGATTGAGGTGAAGGTTTATGGAAGGTTTAAGGCACCCCTCGAGTCCCGTGATTCTAGCACGGTCGCTTTATTGACTAATGTATCGCTTAAATCAATTTTTAGCTATTCTTGTATTTTATTGATTATGGATTATTTATTATCGCTTAATTCATTATCATATTTTATTAATTGTGTTCACCAAGATGCGGTACACACACAAGGTACTTCTTCGAAATTAAATGTTAAACCAAGGTACGGAATGTACACATGATTATAACATAATTATTTTAAATCTAAAGGTATCGAGACGCGGAATGCGCACATGATCCTTTTATTATTTAAGCATATCAATCCAAGGTTCGGGTATGAACACATGGGCTAATATTTAAAATACATCTAAAGTTTTTTTAGTATTTTAGGGTATTTCATTTGTTTTGTCTCTTTCCGATTCGAGACATTTATTTTTGTATTTTATTATTATTTTTTTTACTTATTAGAACAAGTCGCGAGTTACTTCATGACTCATTTTGCTCCCTCACAATTACTTTCTAGTAATAGGCCTTGAAATATATCTAGCCCCAATTAATTATATTCTCCCATGACCCCGCATTCAATGGGAATATGAAAAAAATGTAATTAGTAGCCTAGCCGCAAACATCATATTTATTTACAAAGAAACACATTTATGCTAACAGAAAATCAAATAAAATTTATAAATGAAGATAATAACTCATGAAAATTCTAACTTATACTTCAATAGTGAAACAAAGAAAGAATCTATATCCTTAGACTACTTTAAGTAACTAACATCATACTAAAAATATTTAACTAATAAAATATGAAGTTGTATACAATAAACAACTTCACTGTAATCTAACTTACAGTGAAGTTGAGACGTGAAGAATGCGATCTAATTTACGAGACTTCTTTTTTTAAAAAAAGTAAAAGTATTCCTACTAAATTAACATTCGATAATTTTCAGCTTTCATGGCTAAGTAATCAAACATTTATAAACGTGTATTCCAAGAAGAACAAAATCTTTTTTTTTTAAAGAGAAAAACCTATCATAATCTTATAAAACAAATATCGTAATTTATGGCCTATTTACAAGAGTGAGTGGGCAAAATTAATAGAAAGATAACTTCAAGGATTAATTAAACCAAGTGTTCAAACCTAAATTTATTAATCACAGATTTATGGAGTGAACTTCGAAGATGATTTGAATCAACTAAGACTAGAGATATATTTTAAGAACACTATATATACTAAATTATAGAGATAGATGACGGTAAATCAGACACCAAACAAGCACACACATTTGTATTCAATAAACTTTTACGAAAATTAATACAAATATTAACACACATTCATGCTTAAATTATGACATTATCATTGAACTAACAAGGATATTTAATATTACCTTTTGCGAAGATTTAACATTACATAAATAGCTACAATCTACTAATTTTTAAAGTTGAAAATAGTTAACTTTCGGATCCGCAAACTCAGAACCTCGAAAAATCCCGAATTTCGGCTTCGAACACAAGAATTCAGCCAAAACTATATCTTCAGTAAATTCGTACTCCAAGAACGATGTTCATTTTTCTTCGTTGCTAGTTTTGTCTTATGAAATTGCCTCCCTTTTCTAAAATCTCGTTTTTCTTTCCTTTTATTTTTCTTACTCTCCGCCACTTCAATTTTTTGTTCCTCTCCATTTCATTGCCCTCCTTCTCTTTTTTCTTTTTTTTTGTGTAGTGTATGGATTTGTTTTATAGTGCTTAAAATACTAGTGATTGTGAAATGGAGTAAGATCGTGTATATGCTGAGTGTGGGATCGTGTGTGGGGGGTGAAAGAATTGGGGACATGGGGGTTGGGACGTGAGGTAGTGATTAATTTTATTATATAGGAATTAATCTTTTGGTTTATTTTATTTTTTCTTCTTCTTTTTTTTTTGTTTTTTCTTTAAAATAAAATAAAATATAGAGATAAGAAAATTAACTGCCTAATATTTAGACTAAAATAATATAGGTAAACTAAATATTTACATTATAATTAAATAACACCCAAAATATACTAAAGCTAAACTAACTTATTTATTATAATTATAATTAAAAGAAACCATATATTTTTGTAAATATTCTTTTTCTCTTTATAAATAGGAACAAAATTTATTTAACTTTTCTCAAATAAAACCTATTAAAAATAAGATAAAGTTTTAAAATATCACGATTAGACCTAGAAAAAATATTTACACTGAAATAGTATAGAATTTGAGTGTGGTCAAAAATTAGTTATTCACTGCATGCCCCTCTTTGCTTGGAAACATGAAGAGTTTTCAGGCAAAGAAAATGAATCAGGTGACTGATTTTTCACCTCACTATTATTTAAAAAGGAAAAGAAGAGAAAAGAAGAGGTTGCGACCGAGCCTTTGTTTTAGGCAGCCTACATATCCCGGGTTCTAAGAGAATCAGGTCTCGTGCAGTTCATGTGGAAAATGACTGATAGAGTATACTTAGATGGAGAGCCGAGTGAAGTTCCGTCGAGGTTCTGATCCGCGGTTCCTACTATTACATCAAAATGAAAAGAAAATTACATACTCTTGAAATCTAAGAGTTACAAAATTTCTATCTAAATGCCATCTGGAGTCTTGTCTTGATTCTTGACTTGCTTCCCCCATTGACTTTAGACTGAAACTTGATGCTCTCGATGTAACAAACTATAAAATATTCTCCGAGGCTTGATTCTCGATCAGATGATGAGAAGATGGATCTTGAGGCCCTATGTCTCCGCATGCATTACGTCAAAGCTGGTTGCGGATGGTATTGAGATCAAACGTTCCACTTTCTCTGGCAAGAGATGGAGTCTTTTCTTGCACATCCAATCCGTACTTTGCAGAAAAACCTGCAAGCCATCAGAAACAAACAAAACGAACAAAAATTTTCTGCCCCAGTTTGCACTAGAAAATTTTTGTGAGTTATTGAAAATATAATAAACTATCTTTCTATTGCAAAATAAAGAATTAAAAAGAAATGAGATTTTTTTTTATATTTTATAATAGGGATTGTCGTACCCTATGTTAACAAGAAGAAAGGCAACCAGGGGATGTAGTATCATGTGTTGATAATAAGATGAGGCTCGTGGTAGTCTAGGATGCTACTAGGGAATGTCGTACCCTATGTTTGCAATAAGAAATGCAACCAGGGGATGTAGTATCATGTGTTGATAATAAGATGAGGCTCGTGGTAGTCTAGGATGCTACTAGGGAATGTCGTACCCTATGTTTGCAATAAGAAATGCAACCAGGGGATGTAGTACCCTGTGTTGGCAATAAGATGAGGCTCGAGTCACTCTGGGATGCTACTAGGGAATGTTGTATCCTATGTATGCAATAAGAAATGCAACGAGGGCATGTAGTACCCTCTGTTGGCAATAAGATAAGGCTCGAGGCACTCTGGGTGCTACTAGGGAGTGTCGTACCCTATGTTTGCAACAAGAAATGCAACCAGGGGATGTAATACCCTGTGTTGGCAATAAGATGAGGCTTGTGGCACTGTGAGATGCTACTAGGGAATGTCATACCCTATGTTGGCAATGAGAAATGTAACCAGGGGATGTAGTACCCTGTGTTGGCAATAAGATGAGGCTCATGGCACTCTGAGATGCTACTAGGGAATATCGTACCCTATGTTGGCAATGAGAAATGTTACCAGGGGATGTAGTACCCTGTGTTGGCAATAAGGTGAGGCTTGTGGTACACTATGATGCTATTAAGGAATGTCGTACCCTATTCTGGCAGAAAGTAATGCAACCAGGGGATGTAGTACCCTGTGTTGGCAATAAGGTGAGGCTCTTGGCACTCTGGGATGCTACTAGGGAATGTCGTACCCTATGTTTGCAACAAGAAATGCAATCAGGGCATGTAGTACCCTGTGTTGGTAATAAAGTGAGGCTCTTGGCACTCTGGGATGCTACTAGGGAATGTCGTACCCTATGTTTGCAACAAGAAATGCAACCAGGGGATGTAGTACCCTGTTTTGGCAATAATGGGAGGCTCTTGTCACTCTGGGATGCTACTAGGGAATGTCGTACCCTATGTTAGCAATAAAATGAGGCTCGTGGCGCTCTAAGATGCTACTAGGGAATGTCGTACCCTATGTTGGCAATAAAATGAGGGTCATGGTACTCTGAGATGCTACTAGGGAATGTTGTACCGTATGTTAGTAACGAGAAATGCAACCAAGGGATGTAGTACCCTGTGTTGGAAATAAGATGAGGCTCGAGGCACTCATAGGATGCTGCTAGGGAATGTCGTACCCTATGTAGGTAGAAAAATGAGGCTCGTGGTACTCTGAGATGCTACTTGGGAATGTCGTACCCTATGTTGGCATTAAAATACAACCAGGGTATGTAGTACCCTTTATTGAAGATAGGAAAACTAAAAATAACATGTTTACATGTATATTGGAAAAAAAATCAAGGAGTTGAGAACTTCACTTGGTGGTGTTCGTATTTTCACGAACTGTTTCCTAAAATTGTTCTGTTCCTGTTCAGAACAAAGAACGATTCGCTAGTTTTAAAATGGAGGTTGGTTTGTGGCCTTGATTATTTTGAACTCTTGATCTCGGCTCATCTTCTTTAATGATTTCAACTGCAACTGATTATTTCTTGAATACCAACTGCATTTCTGACCCTGGAGAACCTTTGGCTTGTCCAAACTTTATCATGATGGTTGGTTGCGTGGGACTTAACCCTTTTCAACATTGTGGGCATTTCACTTTTGACTTCTTTCAAAGCTTTCCATTTCAAAGCATCGACCAATCATGGCTAGTCGGGGAACTTTTGGCTTTTGAAACTTTGCCAATGACTGTTAGTCACGTATGGCTTAACTTTTCAGCTTTATTTCGCCTTTGCTGGCGCTTCAATTTTATTTTCTTCTTCCAAAGTTTTCAATTTCAAAGCATCGGCCAATCATGGCCAGTCGGGGTCGACGTGATGCCCTTACTGAGGCTTGGCGCCTTTTGAATATATCAGTTCACTTCAAACGAGAACCTTGTAAATCGGTCTTACCGTCTTTTCTTTGCCTTATTTTCTAAACAAATTTAGACCGAAAGGGATTCAAAGAAAAACAAACAATAGAATAGAGAATGAGTTTAAAACAAGAGGTGTCTCTTTCAGGGAATAGAAAGGCGAACTTATCTGGGAGTACATGCAGACTTTAATAAATATGACATGCCTTTTGGACTGGATGTCTGATCTGTGTAAACTGTCCGACTCTTAGAAACTCATCACAACTTTTGACTTAAAACCGAGAAATCTTGCTCAGGAACGTGTTGATGTCATGGATGCGTGGATCCTCTTTTCGATTAACAGTGCTCTTTGCGGGTTTTCACTAGCTGGCCTGTCTCATTTCTCTTCTCGCCATCGTCTTATAGTTCCCTTTGCGGGTTTTCACTAACAAGACTCTCTCATTTTATTTTCTCTACTCACCATCGCCCTACAGTGCCCATGAGGGTTTTCACCAATAGGACTCTCTCATTTTATTTTTCTAATTTGGTTGCATCCGATCCTAGTAATCGTATCCTCGAACTCTTGAACCTTATCGCCAATTGATCGGAAGGACTTGAAAGGATTTGGGTAAAAAGAATTTGGATTGAATTACAACTTTGAAACCTTTTGGGCGAAATCATCGCCGAACCATTGTAACATTTGCCACAGTTTTCACTTTTGGGGGAATGTGGATTTTTATTTTGGTATGACCGAACCCCAGAGTGAAGCTGCCTACGTATCCTTTCGGAATCAGGTCGAACGTAGTTCAATTAACTTGAACTTGTTTTGATATTTTTTTTGTTTTCTTTTGCTACTTTTCTTCTTCTTTTTTTCCTTTTTTTCTTATTTCTCTCTTTTATTTTTCTTTCCTTTTTCTTTCTCATTACATACAAGGTTCCAAAGAGGGTGGCCAAGGAAAAAGTATCTGGCTCAAAGGGTTAGCAAAGGGTTAATAGTATTTGGATAGTAAGAATGAAAGCCTTCGTCATCCCAATCAGAGAGCATTAAAGTTGCGTAAAGGGTCAAACATAGTACCTTTTGATCGTGTCTGCATTAACAGTTGTATTGGGAACATTTTTTTCAATGTCTCCCAAATACAGTACTTCCTTTTGCTAGCACTCTTGTTACAATGTATGGAGCTTCGAATTATGGGCAAATTTTCCTTTAGCTTCCTCGTGATTCGGAAGAATACGCCTCAAAACGAGTTGCCCTACTTCAAATTTCTTAGGCCGCACTTTCTTGTTGTAGGCACATGCCATTCTTTGTTAGTACAACTGCCTGTGGTAAACTACAGTAAATCGCTTTTCATCAACCAAAGTCATTTTTTTCAATCGGGTCTTGACTCAATCTTCATCCTCGAACTCGGTTTCAACAATGATCCGAAGAAGGAATTTCAACTTCTACTGATATCATGGCTACAGTGCTATAATCTAATCAGGTAAGGGCGATTTTCATTTGGACTTGGTTTAGGCTTGTTGTCCCTTCTTTGTTTATTTTCTTACAAGCCTTATCTTTGGCACATTCTACTTCTTGATTCATTATTTCAAGGTCTGACATCATTTTAGGATCTGGGCATGAAGTCCGCAAGCATGTCATGTTATTAAAATATGTATTAACAAAACATGAAAAGATAATAAGAAAGGTGACAAGATTAATAAAAGAGACATTCATGGATGATGAAATATTGATTTCATGTATTTGAATTTTATATGTAAACAAAATAGAAGGGTTTACATCAGAAAGTAAGATAGTAAAGTAAAGGAATTCGGATTACACCCTGAAATAACCCGAAATACAGAAAAGATAGCAAGATCGGCTACCGAGATTCCCGTCTGATAGGGAAAGTTTCAGGTTTGGCGTCCATTTTTAGGTTTCTTTTCTATTGCGGTAATGGCTACAATGGCTTTCAGAGCCGGATCAAATTCTTTAATTTCCCTTTTGAGGGTCCAACAGTTCTCTGTATCATGTCCTACTGCTACAGAGTGGTATTCACATCTAGCATCAGCTTGGTGCGAGGGGACTCGGGATTTGGCCGGTTCAGGGCCACTGGCTACAACAGACCTAGCCCGATTAGCTTTTGAAACAAACTTGAATATGATTCACCTATAAGAGTGAATTGATTCCTTCTGAGGAGCTCTCTTGGGTGAGGATTGTATTGGGGAACATTTGGTTGGGGATTATATGGAGCTTGGTAGGGACGGGCATTTCTGGGAGGTGGAGCTCGGTTTTGTGTATAATGTCGTGGCCGCGTGTAAGGTTGCGAGTTTATCACCGCATAGAGAGGCAGTGCCACGACATAAACAAAATCTTGATGGGGATAATATTGTTGTGGGACCTTAAGAAGTATATATGATTGGTTGAATGACCTGCGGGGCCCCTTTGAGCTCAAAGACATCATAGCTCCCTCTTCCCTCCTGTTTCTGTTCATCAAACTCCCCGAACCATTCTCAACGGTCTGTGATGTGGCCTTAAAGGCAGCATGACTCAAGATTTGGACCCTTTTAAATCACTTTCGACCATCTCTCCAATTTTGATAGCCTCGGTGAACGGATTACCCATAACGGACATCATGTTCTGGAAGTAGTCCGCCTCTTGGGCCTGTGGGAAGACCGTAACCATTTCTGCTTCATCTATTGGAGGCTTTACCTTGGCGGCTTGCTTGTGCCATTTGACAGGATTCACGGAAAGTTTCCGCAGTTTTCTTTTTCAAATTGGACAAAGAGTTTCTCTTTTTGTATTTTTTCACTCTTGCATTTTGTTTTCACTCTTTTTTTTTCTTTATTATTTTTGTCACTCCTTTCTTCTTCTTCTTTACTTAGTTTATTTGATGGCAATGATCGAATCCGATGGGAATGGCCTACGTATCATGATGGCGCATGAATCAGATCTTGCGTAGTTCGGAAATATCGGGAACAAAGTACATAAACTAGCTCTTATTTTTTCTTTGAGAATTTTTGGAAAGAAGATTTCTTAAAGGAGAAAGAAAATATATTTTTTTTTGGATTTTGATTGATCTTTCTTTGAATTTTTGGAAGAAAGACTTCTAAAAAAGGAAAAAATATATTTTTGGATTTTGATTTGCAAATTTATTTTTTTGTTTTTCGAATGAAAGACTTCGGAAAAAAAAAGTAAAATATATTGGATTTAATGAATTTGTTTTTTGAATTTTTTAAGGAAAGAATTCTAAGAAAGAATTAAGGAAAGGGAAAATATTTTTGAATTTTTTGAAAATGGGGGCCGGAACCGATGAGGTTTGCCTACGTATCTCACATCCGGTAAGAATCAGACCCGCGTAGTTCGGTCAAAACAAATAAAAGAATATTTTTAAAAAATTATGATTTTACACAATAGAACCCTTCAAAAAATTATTTATTTATTTATTTTTAAAAATGGGTACTTTATGCAAACTTGGAGGAAATTTTCTCTTTCTCTCTCCTCTGTTCAATAAATCTATCCTAAAGCCGGTTAACATTTCAGTAAAGCCAACCGAATAATGTTACATATAGCACAGAAAAATAAACATGTTGGTTTGAAAAATTGGTACCTGTCCTAGACGGGCCCGGCCCCTGTGCCGAGTCTCGCTAAGTCTAATGCATATGATGCAAATAAAGCGTAACCTACTAGGGATATTCATTGCTTGTGGCTTGTTCTTCTAAGTTTTCAAACCCTAAAGGAGATGGTATTTATACCTTGCTTACCCGGGCGGACAACCCGAGCCGAGGAGCGTCAAGCATCACCAGCAGTAGAACAGCACTGGCTAGCTAACGGCTCTCCCACCTAAACATGTGTGACTAAATCCATCACCAGAAGCTGGTAGGCTAACTGGCTTTATCTCAAGACAAAAGTTTTGTGATGCTGGAAGACAAACACAACATAACTACCTATCAGAAGACTCAGAGGGGTGCGAGAGAGGATACAATTTATATCACAGTTTAAATAAATATTAAAGCGGTAAATAAGTGACAAATAGCACATAAGGCTCCTACACACAATAATATCCAAAACATGATAAAACCCAAACAAGAATCAATGTACAAAGTTCGAATTCTTATTAATTTTCCCCAGCCGAGTCGCCAGAACTGTCACACCTCTTTTTTCCCCGCAACCCTTATTACGAGGTTGAGTTAGAAGAGTTTTTCCAATTAAAGTGACGTTTTGAAAAGGGAGTATTTATTATTTAGAGTCGCCACTTGAAATTGAGTTTTGGTGTTCCAAGTCACCATTCATTCAATCCCTTATCAAAAGGAAGATTTGACTCCTAATTTATGGTCTACAAAAATGGAAGACTGAGTAAGAAATTCTATTAATCGAGGGGAAGGTCTTAGGCACCCCTCGAGTCCTGTGGTTCTAGCACGGTCGTTTTATTTACTAATGTAAGGCTTAAATCAATTTTTAGCTATTCTTGTATTTTATTGATTATGGATTATTTATTACCGCTTAATTCATTATCATATTTTATTAATTGTGTTCACCAAGATGCGGTATGCACACAAGGTACTTCTTTGAAATTAAATGTTAAACCAAGGTACGGAATGTACACATGATTATAACATAATTATTTTAAATCTAAAGGTATCGAGACGCGGAATGCGCACATGATCTTTTTATTATTTAAGCATATCAATCCAAGGTTCGGGTATGAACACATGGGCTAATATTTAAAATACATCTAAAGTTTTTCTAGTGTTTTAGGGTATTTCATTTGTTTTATCTCTTTCCGATTCGAGACATTTATTTGTGTATTTTATTATTATTATTTTTTACTTATTAGAACGAGTCGTGAGTTACTTCATGACTCATTTTGCTCCCTCACAATTACTTTCTAGTAATAGGCCTTGAAATATATCTAGCCCCAATTAATTATATTCTCCCATGACCCCGCATTCAATGGGAATATGAAAGAAATGTAATTAGTAGCCTAGCCGCAAACATCATATTTATTTACAAAGAAATATATTTATGCTAACAGAAAATCAAATAAAATTTATAAATGAAGATAATAACTCATGAAAATTCTAATTTATACTTCAATAGTGAAACGAAGAAAGAATCTATATCCTTAGACTACTTTAAGTAACTAACATCATACTAAAAAAATTTAACTAATAAAATATGAAGTTGTATACAATAAACAACTTCACTGTAATCTAACTTACAGTGAAGTTGAGACGTGAAGAATGTGATCTAATTTACGAGACTTCTTTTTTTTTAAAAAGTAAAAGTATTCCTACTAAATTAACATACGATAATTTTCAGCTTTCATGGCTAAGTAATCAGACATTTATAAATGTGTATTCCAAGAAGAACAAAATCTTTTTTTTTTAAAGAGAAAAACCTATCACAATCTTATAAAAAAAAAAATCGTAATTTATGGCCTATTTACAAGAGTGAGTGGGCAAAATTAATAGAAAGATGACTTCAAGGATTAATTAAACCAAGTGTTCAAACCTAAATTTATTAATCACAGATTTATGGACTGAACTTCGAAGATGACTTGAATCAACTAAGACTAGAGATATATTTTAAGAACACTATATATACTAAATTATAGAGATAGATGACGGTAAATCAGACACCAACCAAGCACACACATTTGTATTCAACAAACTTTTACGAAAATTAATACAAATATTAACACACATTCATGCTTAAATGATATTATCATTGAACTAACAAGGATATTTAATATTACCTTTTGCGAAGATTTCACATTAGATAAATAGCTACAATCTACTAATTTTCAAAGTTGAAAATAGTTAACTTTCGGATCCGCAAACTCAGAACCTCGAACAATCCCGAATTTCGACTTCGAACACAAGAATTCGGCCAAAACTATATCTTCAGTAAATGCGTACTCCAAGAACGATGTTCTTTTTTCTTCGTTGCTAGTTTTGTCTTATGAAATTGCCTCCCTTTTCTAAAATCTCGTTTTTCTTTCCTTTTGTTTTTCTTACTCTCCGCCACTTCAATTTTTTGTTCCTCTCCATTTCATTGCCCTCCTTCTCTATTTTCTTTTTTCTTTTGTGTTGTGTATGGATTTGTTTTATAGTGCTTAAAAAATTAGTGATTGTGAAGTGGTGTAAGATCGTGTATATGCTGAGTGTGGGATCGTGTGTGTGGGGGTGAAAGCATTGGGGACATGGGGGTTGGGACGTGAGGTAGTGATTAGTTTTATTATATAGGAATTAATCTTTTGGTTTATTTTATTTTTTCTTCTTCCTTTTTTTGTTTTTTCTTTAAAAAAATAAAATATAGAGATAAAAAAATTAACTACCTAATATTTAGACTAAAATAATATAGGCAAACTAAATATTTACACTATAATTAAATGACACCCAAAATATACTAAAGCTAAACTAACTTATTTATTATAATTCTAATTAAAAGAAACCATATATTTTTGTAAATATTCTTTTTCTCTTTATAAATAGGAACAGAATTTATACTATAAGCATGTGAATATTTATTTTTTAATTTTTAACTTTTCTCAAATAAAACCTATTAAAAATAAGATAAAAGTTTTAAAATATCATGATTAGACCTAGAAAAAATATTTACACTGAAATAGTATAGAATTTGAGTGTGGTCAAAAATTAGTTGTTCACAAGTACAACCGGGTCCTGATTTTTGGACAACCTACATATCTCGGGTTTAGGGGAATCACGTCGTACATAGTTCAAGGAGGAAGAACGGAATAGTGGAATGATATGTTGGAGAGTCGAGTGAGGTTCCGTCGAGGCTCCGGTCCGCGGTCCTGTTATTACATCAAAAAATAAAAAAGAAAATTACATTAAAGAAAAAGGAAAATACAAAGTATTATTTACTCTTTGTGTCTTGAATCTTGCATCTTCACTTGAAATCTTGTAAACCCATATTAGAAGGTAGATGCCTTGACATTGAAGATTGATGACCTGCTTTTCGATCAGAATTTGGAACTTGATTCTTGAAAAATCGGGTTGCTGACATATTATCAAAGCTAACTCCGACTATCTTGTGATCGAAAGACCTCTTCTTCTTTTTTTCTTTTTTTTTACGAAAATTAAAATTGCAAGCTTTAATCGTCACAATTGCTGCTTTACGGCAGGGTCTTGCAAAATCATAAAAGACGAATAAAACGAACAAAAATTTTCTGCCCCATTTTGGCACTAGAAAATTTTTGTGAGTTATTAGGGAAAGCTATATATTATCTAATCTATGAATGGAAGACAAATACAGTAGTATAAACTAGCTATATGAGGATATGCAACCGGGGGTACCCTGTATTAAAGAGAGATAACGTAACCAGGGGTTGGTGCCCTGTATCATTAAGAAGGAATGTAACCAGGGGTTGGCGCTCTGTATCACTAGGAAAGAATGTAACCGGAGGTTGGCACCCTGTATCACTAGGAAGTGATATAATCAGGGGTTGGTATCCTGTATTGCTAGGAAGAAATATAACCAGGGGTTGGCACCCTGTATTACTGAGAAGGAATGTAACCAGGAGTTGGTACCCTATATTACTTAAAGAAAATGTAACCAGGGGTTGGAACCCTATATTACTGAAAGAAAATATAACCAGGGGTTGGCCCCCTGTATTACTGAGAAGGAATGTAACCAAGGGTTGGTACCATGTATTACTGAAAGGAAATGTAACCAGGGGTTGGCACCTTGTATTACTAGGAAGGAATCTAATTAGGGGTTGTCACCCTATATTACTGAGAAGGAATGTAACCAAGGGTTGGTACCATGTATTACTGAAAGGAAATGTAACCAGGGGTTGGCACCTTGTATTACTAGGAAGGAATCTAATTAGGGGTTGTCACCCTATATTACTGAGAAGGAATGTAACCAAGGGTTGGTACCATGTATTACTGAAAGGAAATGTAACCAGGGGTTGGCACCTTGTATTACTAGGAAGGAATCTAATTAGGGGTTGTCACCCTATATTACTGAGAAGGAATGTAACCAAGAGTTGGTACCCTGTATTACTGAAAAGAAATGTAACCAGGGGTGGCACCCTGTATTACTGAAAGGAAATGTAACCAGGGTTTGACACCCTGTATTACTGAAAAGAAATGTAACTAGGGGTTGGCACCCTGTATTACTAGGAAAGAATGTAAACAGGGGTTGACACCCTGCATTACTGAGAAGGAATATAACCAGGAGTTGGTACCCTGTATTACTGAAAGAAAATATAACCAGGGGTTGGCACCCTGTGTTACTGAGAAGGAATGTAACCAGGAGTTGATACCCTGTATTACTGAAAGGAAATGTAACCAATGTTTGGCACCCTGTTATTAGGAAGGAATGTAATCAGGGGTTGGCACTCTGTATTACTGAGAAGGAATATAACCAGGGGTTGGCTCCCTGTATTATGGATAAAGTGTTGAATCCCTCTAGGCATAAAATTTCTACCCGAGTCAAGCTACGTAAAACAACCTGAACGAAGAGCACTTCTAACTGAAATATGAGCTGGATCCCCAAGGATAAAAGGTTCTACCTAGTTAAGCTATGTAACAAAAACTGAAAAAAGAGTACTTCTACTCAAAAATATGAGCTGGATCCCTGTTGGCAAAACGGTTCTACCTTAGTTAAGCTACGCGAAACAACCTGAGCGAAGAGTACTTTTACTCAAAAATATGAGTTGGATCCCCCTAGGCGATACGGTTCTACCTGAGTTAAGCTACGTGAAACAACTTATGCGAAGAGTACTTCTACCCGGAACTATGATCTGGATCCCCCGAGGCTAAATGGTTCTACTTGAGTTAAGCTGTGTAAAGCAACATGAGCGAAGAGTACTTCTACTCGGAACTATGAGCTGAACCCCCCTAGGCGAAATGGTTTTATCTGAGTTAAGCTACATAAAATAACATGAGCTAAAAGTACTTCTACCCGGAACTATGAGCCGGATACCCCTAGGTGAAATGGTTCTACCTGAGTTATGCAACATAAAACATCTTGAGCGAAGAGTACTTCTACCCGGAACTATGAGACGGATCCCCCTAGGAGAAAAGGTTCTACCTAAGTTAAGCTACGAAAATGGGAGGTGTGAACAATAGTGATGCATGATTTTTAGGAGCTTGCGTTAGGTGACATTCGTCCTTTGAGAATCGCCATTCTGTACTGCTTTGTTCCTACTTCAATCAAAGAAAAATTTGTGAGTTTTCAAAGTGGTGGTCAGTTTGTGGCCGTGATGCCCTGCGTAGTTTGAATTCATGACCACTCCGCTGTTGAAGAACTGATTTTATCAGTGTGGTACCGAGGTGCTCGGATACTCTGTATTTCATTATGGAGACCTCGGTTTTCTGATGTTGCCTCTGACTATTTAATACCCAGATTTCCATGGTACCGCTAATCCTTGTCCCTAAAGCAAGACAATTTTCCCTTAAACTCGAACTTAGTTATCTTGCACCCAGTACCAGTTTATGTGTGTAGTGCTTATCAACTTTTCCCATGAAGCAAGTCTTGCTTAGGAGACCTTTTTAGTTTCTTTAAGACACTTTGTTCGGCTTATCAAAAGAGATCACAGATGGATTCGTGCCTTTGTCGATGTCGTATATGCCCCAAATTATGCTCGGTATTACGGGGAAACTTTAGCTAGTTTTGCAGCCATTTATTTGCTTCATTTTTTATGCAAGATTAGACCGAAAGAGAGTTAAAGAAAATTATGGGTAAAAATAGAAGAATAATTGACAGTGAAAAATAACTGTGTTTAAACAAAAGGTGTCCCTTTCAGGTAGAGGAATAGGGAGACTTATCTAGAGGTATGTGCCGACTTCAATGAATCATGACATGTATTTTGGATTGGACGCTTGATCCATTTGAACTGCCTAATTCTCAAAATATGTCGTAAATGTTCATCTTGAAACTGCCGTGGTTGTACTCATGCCGGAGTATCAAAGACCCTCAGTCGACTAGTAGCGCCCTTTGCGGGTTTTCGCTAACCGGCCTCTCTCATTTCTCTACTCCATGTCACCTCGTGGTGCCCGTATGGGTTTTCACCAATAAGACTCTCATTTCTATGCTCACTGCCGCCTTATGGTGCAGATACGGGTTTTCACCTATAAGACTCTCTCATTTCTTCTTCTTTTTCTTTTACTAAGGTACTGCATACCGCAGGTTGTCTAACACCCTTGGCATGGTGATTTTAACATTCTCAACGATCGGTTAGAAAGCCTTATTGGGAAAAGGTAAAAAGAACCTGGAACTGAATTACAACTTTTGGAACCTTTTATAGAATTACCATAAAAATAAAACAAATTTTTGCCCTAGTTTTGGAGTATTGGGGATATGGATTTCTTGTTGTGATGGGATCGAACCCAGGGTAAGACTTCCTACGTATCCTTTCGGAATCAGGTCGGACATAGTTCACTAACTCAGAAACTTGTTGTTTGTTTTTTATCTTCTTTTTTTAGTTTTTGTTACAAGTACACAGGTTCCAAAAAGAGTAAAAACAAAGAAGACAAATACGGCTCAAAAGGGTTAACAAAAGGGTGACACCTATTTAGGATAGTGAGCAATGATAGCCTTCGTCATCTCGATCTGAGAAAATAATGCGTGACAGTTCCACATTGGGTATATATCAAACATTATATCTTTTGACTGCATCTGTGTTAATGGTCATATCCGGTACCCGTCCTTCTTCATCTACCAAGTGCAAGGCCCATTTTTGTAACACTTTCTTGATGATGTAGGGTCCTTGCCAGTTCGGGGCAAACTTTCCTTTAGCTTTTATTTGGTGTGGAAGAAGGCGTTCCAAAACGAGTTGTCCTACCTCAAAGTGCCATGGACGCACTTTCTTGTTGTAAGCACGTGCCATTCTTTGTTGGTATAATTGGCCAAAACATACTGTTGCCCACTTTTTTCATCAATTAGCATCAGTTGTTCCAAACAGGTCTTTACCCATTCTGTATCTTCAATATCCGATTCCACAATGATTCGGAGAGAAGGAATTTCGACTTCGGCTGGTATTATAGCTTCCATTCCATATTCCAGAAGATAAGGAGTTGCATCAACAGATGTGCAAGCAGTCGTGCGATATCCTAAAATGGCAAAAGGCAACTTTTTATGCCATTGCCTGGACCCTTGGATCATCTTCCTGAGAATCTTCTTGATGTTCTTGTTTTCCGCTTTAACGGCTCCATTGGATTTTGGTCGGTAAGGGGTAGAATGGCGATCCATAATTTTAAATTGCTCGCATACCTCCTTCATCATATGACTATTTGGATTGGCCGCATTTTCAGTAATAATGGTCATTAGAATACCAAAACGATAGATGATGTTGGAATGAACGAAGTTTACCACTGCTTTCTTGGTGACTTCTTTGAAAATATTTGCATCTACCCACTTGGTGAAGTAATCAATGGTGACCAAAATGAATCTATGCATGATTGAAGCCTTTGGCTTGATTTGCCCAATAACATCCATTCTCCAAGCAACAAAAGGCCAAGGAGAGGATATAAGATGCAACTCCAATGGAGGCGAGTGAATCAGGTCGCCATGAATCTGGCACTGGTGACACTTACGAACAAAACTGAAGCAATCTCGCTCCATAGTAAGATAATAATACCCTACCCATAAAATCTTCTTTGCCACAATATTTCCATTCATGTGAGGCCCCACATACCCCTGAATGCACTTCACTCATGATCTGTTCAACTTCTATGGAATCTATGTATCTCAACAAGTTTAAATTTGTGGTCCTTTTGTACAAAATTTCCCTATTCAGGAAGAAACCACCAGCGAGCTGCCTTTTAGTTCTTTTTTTTTAATCTCCCTTGACATGCTCTGGGTACTCCCTTGTTTTTAGGAATCGTTTTATGTCATGATACCATGGTTCACCATCTGGTTCTGCCTCAATTATATTGCAGTAACCATGTTGATTCCGAACATAGATTTCCAATGGATCAATATGAGTGGTTCCTGGATAAGGGAGCATCGAGGCTAAGGTAGCCAAGGCGTGGGCTAGCTCGTTGTGAAACCTGGGAATGTACCTGAACCTGATGGATTTGAATCTTTTGCTCAGGTCTTGCACACTCTATCTGTATGGAATAAGCTTAATGTCTCGAGTATCCCATTCGCCTTGGGCTTGCCGGATAAGAAAGTCAGAATCTCCCATAACCAATAGTTCATGCACATCCAGATCGAGGTCCATGTAGACCCATGATACAAGCCTCGTATTCTGCCATATTATTGGTCTAGAAGAATCAAAGTCGTGTTTTTGCAGGGTAATGTTGCCCAATATGTGAAATAAGGATTGCCCCGATCCCAATTCCTTTGATATTGACCATCCCATCAAAATACATTTTCCATACATTGTTGTCTTCTAGAACTACTTCCTCTATTGAGTTGACTTCTTCGTCTGGGAAGTATGTGCTCAGTGGCTTGTAATCATTATCAATTGGATTCTCTGGCAAAGCCTGTGCTTTCATTGCGGTGCGAGTGACATAGACGATGTCGAACTCTATGAGCAAAATTTGCCATTTTACGGGCCTGCCAGTGGGCATTGGCTTTTGGAAGATGTACTTCAAAGGATCCATTCTAGATATGAGGTGAGTAGTGTAAGCCAAAAGATAATGCATCAGCTTCTGAGCGACCCAAGTTAAGGCACAACATGTCCTTTCTAAAAGGGTATACTTAACCTCATAATTGATGAACTTCTTGTTCAAATAATAGATTGCATGTTCCTTTTTTCCTGTCGTATCATGTTGCCCTAGAACACATCCAAAGGAATTATGCATCACCGATAGATATAAAAACAAAGGCCTACAAGGTTCAGGTGGGACCAGTACAAGGGGTTTTGACAGATAATCTTTGATCCTGTCAAAAGCTTTTTGGCAATCATCTGTCCACTTGATAGTTGCATCCTTTTTCAGTAACTTAAAGATGGGCTCGCACATGGTTGTGAGCTGAACAATGAACCTACTGATGTAGTTCAATCTCCCGAGCAAACTTATGACTTCAATTTTGTTCTTCGAAGGTAGCAGATCTCGAATGGACTTTATCTTAGATGGATCCACTTTGATGCCTCTCCGGCTGACTATAAAACCGAGGAGCTTCCCAGACGGAACCCCAAAGGCACACTTGGCTGGACTGAGCTTAAGGTCATACCTTCGCAGCCGTTTGAAGAACTTTTTCAAATCGCGCACATAATGAGCCTGTGTCTTTGATTTTATGATGACATCACCGACATATACTTCAATCTGTTAGTGCATCATGTCATGAAAAATGGTAGTCATGGCCTTCATGTAAGTTACCCCTGAATTCTTCAAACAGAATGGCACGACCCTGTAACGATAAGTACCCCATGGAGTGGTGAAAATGGTCTTTTCTGCGTCATCCTCATCAATTAGAATCTGGTGGTACCCAACATAGCAATCCACGAATGATTGTATCACATGCTTTACTCAATTATCTACAACAATATGGATGTTTGGTAAAGGAAAATTATTCTTTTGACTTGCTTTGTTCATGTCCCTGTAGTCAACACAGACTCTGGTTTTTCCATCCTTCTTTGGCACAGGCACAACATTTTCCACCCAGGTGGTGTATCGGACAACTCTGACCACATTGGCGCTCAATTGCTTCATTATTTCCTCTTTGATTTTGTCACTCATGTCCGTTTTAAATTTCCGTTGATTTTGTGGACTGGTGGAAAATCAGGATACGTGAGAAGCTTATGAACCATTAGATCAACACTTAAACCCAGCTTATCATCATAAGACCAAGCAAACACATCTCCTTGTTCAAATAAAAGTTGAATCAACGCATCTCTGGTTTTTTGTTCAGTGTGAATGCTTATCTTCATTTCTCTAACTTCTTCATGACTTCCGATATTAATTGGCTCAGTTTTATTGAGGTTGGGTTTAGGCTTGTTTTCAAATTGTTCCAACTCTCTTTTTATTTCCTCAACAGTCTCATCTTCATCATATTCGACCTTTTGATGCATTATTTAAAAATTAGATAACTTTTTAAGATCTGGGCGTGAATTCCACATGCATGTCATGTTATTAAAGCCAGTATTAAAAAAACTGAAATGGAAACAAAATGACAGAAATTAGGAAAAAGAAAAGATACAAAACTTAATACAAAACTGAACTGCATTTCATTGAATTTTAAAGGATAGAAGGGTTAACATCAAAACTAAAACAATCATACTGAGATGTTTGGATTACAACCCTAAAAGTAACCCAAAATACAAAAAAGAAGCTATAAAAGCAAACTATCAAGACTCCTTCTTTGTGGGAAGAGAAGTTGCTTCCTAGTTGTTGAGCATGGTGTCTGGGCGAATTAGTTGTATATCGGCACGACATATGACTTCACTAGCCTAGATCATATTCATTTCAGAAAACATCTGGCTAAGGCCATGGTAAATTTCATCAATGTTTGCCTGCGCCGAGGAATTTGACCCTCTTGGAGTCGTGGCTTGACAAAAGTGTAGAAAATGTGAGGATAAGTTGCTGCAAGACCCACCCATGTTTTTTGCGGTGTCTGGCTTTGTCTTCATCTTCTTGTGTTTGCCTGAAGCATAAACCAAAAGTACCCTTGTTACTGAATGCAAAAATAGGTTCTGAAATTCCTTGTAGTGATTCCCCCAAGCCTTTTCCTGGCTTATAACCTTGTTTCAGCATAAGTGCAGCTACCATTACCGATGTGGCGGAAAGATGAGGATGCAGAATGGGTTTTCCTTTCTCAATATGGTCCATAACAACCACTTCAAAAGCTTGATAGACAATGGACTCACACTATTCCTTGACCTCAACAGATGGGATTAACGGGTCTTTATAAATGAATGACTCGTCTTCTCCGTGAACAATAATTTATTGCTTGTCATGTTCACATTTGAGCATCTAATACAAGGTGGATGCCCCAACTTGGGCCGTATGGATCCATGGCCTTCCAAGAAAAACGTTATAAGAAGTTTTCATGTCCACTACTTGGAAGACAATTTCAAAATCAACCGGCCCAATCGTCATGGCGAGGTTGATCTCCCCAATGACATCTCTCGTTGAGCCATCAAAAGCCCAGATGTGAACATTGCTGGGTCGGATTCTGTCTGTATTGATCATCATGCTTTGCAAGGTAGAGAGAGGGCATACATCTACACTCGATCCTCCATCAACCATGAATCGCTTTACATAATGCCCCTCATATTTGACAATCAGGTGCAAATCCCTATTATGCCCATCTTCCTCCTCAGGGAGTTCATCATCAGTAAATGAGATTTTGTTTACCTTAAAATATTTGCTGGCTATCTTCTCTAACTGATACATGATGGTCTTCTCTGAGACATGTGCCTCGTTCAAGATCTTGATTAGTACACGGGCATGCTCTTCTGAGTGTATGAGCAAAGATAGTAGAGAGATTTGGGCAGGAGGCTTTCTCAACTAGTCAATAATTGAATAATCCTGAACTTTCATCTTTTTCAAAAACTCTTCCGTCTCTTCTTCAGTGTCTAGTTTCTTTATTGGTATATGGCCTTCTCTGATTTACTTGGCCTTCCTCAACTCTTCTGGAGAGTAGCACCTCCCCGATCGAGTCAAACCTCCAGTTTCCCCCACTTCTTCTATGATTTCCTTGTCTTTGTAGGTCACCACAATTTCATTGAGTTCCAAGGAATGGTTTTCATGTTTGTCACGGGGTTGTATGGTAGGCTTGATTATGATCGCCTATGTTATACCCTTCGTACCGCCCTGATTCTGCCTTGTGATGGGGTGGCCTCCAAGGACATACAACTTAGGGCTTGGAACATTAGAGCGAACTTCCAATCAAATAAAGTTTGGGCTTGGAACATTTGGAACAAATAAAGTTTCCTTCTCTGAGATCTGGGCGCCTTTCACAATCAACAGCATATCTCGCCTTGGACTTACATCTAGTCATGTTCCTTTTTGAATGATTCCCACAGTCATTTTTGCTCGACCAACCGGCTTGTATTCTTGATCTCGACCAATCATTCCCATAAAATGAACATCATTATGTGCTGGCAACGGGTTGTTTGTCATATTAGGAGGGTCTTCGCCATTCTTTACCACAATTAACTTTTCAGTGATGAGTCTTTCAATGGCTCTTTTTATAGTCCGACAATCTTGTTATGCCCTGGGGCACCTGAATGATATTCACATCTAGCATTTGCTTGAAATCCATGTGAATCAGCATGCATATGGTAGGGAGCGATGGGTCCAATCACGCCCATCTGCTTCAACTTATGGAACAGACTAGAGTATGATTTAGCCAATTAAGTAAATATTTCCATCGGCCTCTTCTCTCGACCATAATCCTGCCTGGGACGAGCATTGTAGGGTGCCCAAAAATTTTACTGCTGAGGTCGGGAGATCCTTGGAACTGGTGCCCGTACCTATTGATTGGGGGGCCAAGCATAGGATTGAGCATTAAACACTGTATATTGTGGTGGGCCCATAGAGTATTGAGGAATTGGCGGGGAATAATAATGTTGAGGGTAGCTGGATTGCCCCTGCTGAACTTGCACATAAGGGTGTGATGTTCCTCTTTGAACTTCCCTGGATCCCGAAGTCATCATGGACCTTTCTTCTCTCTTCTTTCTATTTGCCAAATTTCCCGACCCATTTTGGATTTCTTGGGTGGTGGCTTTGAGAGCAGCTTGACTTACAATTCTGCTAGTCTTGAGGCCATTTTCTACCATCTCCCCTATTTTAATTGCTTCTGCAAAATACCCATCGCGGACATCATGTTCTGAAAGTAATCAGGCTCTTGAGCCTCCTAAAAAACAATGATTAACTCGTGGTTATCCATGGGTCCCTTGGCTTAACTCTAGCCGCTTGCTTCCTCCACTTGATGGCATACTCCCTAAATCTTTTAGTTGGCCTTTCTTCATATTGGACAGGAAAATGCGATTTGGTGCAATATCAATGTTGTACTGGAATTATTTGACGAAGGCCTGGGCCATGTCATCCCAGACATACCAGTGAGAGATATCTTGGTCAATGAACCATTCGGAGGCTACCCCCACAAGACTTTCCCCAAAATAAGCCATCGGCAATTCTTCTTTTCCACCTTCACCCCTCAGCTGGTTGCAATACCTTTTCAAGTGGGAGATAGGTTCGTCGTGTCTATCATATTTCTCAAATTCTAGGGTCTTGAACCCTGGTGGCAAATGGATATGAGGGAACATGCATAGATCACTAAATTAAACACTTTTGTGACCACCTTGTCCTTGTATGTTCTGTTCAAGACTTTTAATTTTCCTGGCCATCTCATCTGGCTCACCTGTCTTGGCAGGCTTTTCATTTTCCACTGGTGACTCGTATTGAGGAGTCTGATTGTATGTAGTCGAGACCCTGAAATCCATATTTGGAGAGGAGTATTGGCCATCATAATCATGAGATGGTGGCTCGTTGTTTGGCCTCGTCATAGGAGATGGTGGCGGGATTGTATATACCGGTGTGCCAGACACAACGAGAGGGGTGTTCCTGACCGGTGCGACTGGAGGTCGCACAGTAGAAGTACCAGGGGCGACATGGAAACTGTAGTTTGGAACATACCCTGATGGTAGAATGTTATCTCTCGTCGCATGGAGAGGTGGTTGAGTAGCCAGTGGTACGGGGGAAGTTCCTTCTAAGGGACCCTGAGGCGAAGGCTGACCGGAGACCCAATCCTGATACACATCAGACAATTGCTATTTCAATCTTCTTACTTCCTTCGAATCTTGCTCAACTGGCTGACCCTAGGGGTCGTCACTAACCAGCTCGATTTCATCATTGTTATCCATTGCTACCTTTCCCTTAGATCTGGTAAAGTAATGATGTGTTTCCAATTTCACCACAAACCAACCACCTTAATCTTACTTTATAAGAGGCAACAAACGTGTTATTGTTAAGCATTTTACAGATACAAATCACACGTAAATATGCTATGCTCCTAAAATTATCACCGTCTCTAACATGCTTTGGGAAGGCTTCACGTTTCATTCCGGCTTATAAGGTTGCTGCTTATTGACGCTCTTATTTTTTCCTCTCTCTCTCTCTCTCTCTCTCTCTCTCTCTTTCATTTTTCTTTTTAATCACCTCATTTTGATCCCTCTTTTTAGAGTTATTGAAAAATATTTCGATCGAACCTTTTGGGGGTTGCCTACGTATCATGCCGCCGCATGAATCAGATTATTACGTAGTTCAAGGACATGACCAATATTGTTTTATTACTTATATTTACAAAAATAAAAATGTTTTGGTTCATTTTTGAATTTTTCTAAAATAAAATCTTTTTTATTGCTTTTCTAAAACTTCTCGGAGCCGCAGGATTTTTTCCACGAATGTCTCTCCCCAATCCGGTAAACCCACCTAATTCTTCCCATGTATGCGTCATTTCACAATCTTTGAACCTAAAGATATTGTTCACGGGGTCCCAAAAGCCCACTAGGGCCTCGATTAAATCTCTGTTAGGCTTAATTCCATGATGTTTGTGAGGAATTTGAGGTGCTTAAATACTTGATTTGGTTCCCATGAAGCAAAACTAGCCCAGCAATCATAGAGACTACTCGAGGTCTTATCTTTGATCAAGAACATATGAGGTGTCTCATTCCTTACCCTTTTCTGACTGCCTCTTTGTGGAGAAGTCATTGTGAACCTAAGAATAAGATTAAAAAAAGGGTCAGAACTTACCTAAACTGTGTGCAAATTCCGATTTTCTTTTCTTTCTTTCTTTTTTTTTTATTTTAAAAATTTGCCAGTTTAGGACTCAATCTATTTTTTGAAATTATCGGACACAAAAGTTGAAATGATAAAAGTAGGAAAAATGGCTATTATTACGAAAACTGCCCTTTGATACTTCCACGGAAGGCTTAAAGGATGTCTCGGCAAAAACGATCAAACATAGGGACAATGATAAAAAGTAGACAAAATAAATTAAAAGGCTATTTTTACAAAAACCGCCCTGAGGTACTCCCGAGAGAGATTCAAAGGCTATCTCGGCAAATTTGACCAGAAAAAACTAAACAATGGTAATTTTTATAAAACCAGCCCGTCAGTACTTCCGTGGAAGGTTTAAGGCTATCTCGGCAAAACGACCGGACAAAGCTAGATAAGATGGCTATTTTTGCGAAAACAGCCTTTCGGTACTTCTGTAGCAAGTTTAAAGCTGTCACGGCAAAAACGGCCGAATATAAAGGCAAAATGATAAAAGGTGAACAAAGCTGGACAAAGTAGCTATTTTACAAAAACAACATTTCAGCACTTCCGAGGAAGATTTGAAGCATGTCTTGGCAAAACGGCCAGACAAAACTAGATAAGATGGTTATTTTTGTGAAAACAACCTATCAGTACTTCCATAGAGGGTTTAAAGCTATCTCATACAAAATTGCCGGACATAAGGGAAAAATGGTAAAAGGTGACCAAAAATAGCAAAAACAAATTATATATATATATATATATATATATATATGTACATGCGTAATTTTTATATTTTTGTTTTTGAAAAATATGGGCTGAACCCGATGGAGGTTGCCAACGTATCTCACCGGGTAGTGAGAATCAAACCTGTGTAGTTTGATAAAAACCGACTATATTCTCTTTTGATTTATGAAAATTAATCCTTAAAACCATAGAAATAGACCACATCGTCCCCTTATTTTATTTATTTTTTTATTTTTTTTCTTTTAACAAATACGAATCACATGTAAATATGATATGCTCCTAAAATTATCACCGTCTCTAACATGCTTAGGGAAGGCTTCATGTTTCATTCCGGCTTATAAGGTTGCTGCTTATTGACGCTCTTATTTTTTCCTCTCTCTCTCTCTCTCTCTCTCTCTCTCGCGCGCGCTTTTCTTTTTACTCTCCTCATTTTGATCCCTCTTTTTAGAGTTATTGAAAAATATTTCGATCAAACCCTTTGGGGGTTGCCTATGTATCATGTCGTCGCATGAATCAAATCATTACGTAGTTCAGGGACATGACCAATTTTTTTATTACTTATATTTACAAAAACAAAAATCTTTTTGGTTCATTTTCGAATTTTTCTAAAACAAAATCTTTTTCATTGATTTTCAACTTCTTTTTTATTTTTTGAATACAAGACCCAAAAACAAAAATTACATAAAGACGAACATCTAAACAAGACCAGACTTGACTCAAACAGACTTTTTAAGATAAAAAGCAAAACAACAAGACTCAACATACCAAAAGACTCTAACAGACTCAATGACAACAAATGAACAATCAAAATGGACTGCCAAGTAAAAGAAGACTCTGATCTTTGCGGGAGAATCCAACAACATCACTGTAGTCAAGGCACTTATTCCTGCGGGTGACCCCCAACATCGCAGTATATCCTCTTTAAGCCTGCAGATATGTGACGGGCGACGTTCAATGGTACTTCTACAAACCGTTTAGGCGTCATTCCCTGGAAACTCCTGCATCCTCGGGAGGTGTATGTGGCTACCTTGAGGATCTTTCCCTTAATGAGTTTATGAGCCAAATGCAACTCTTGATTTCGCTTACCACGGGTCTCAACTAGATCCAGCGCATCATGCTCGCGCTCCAAGTCCATATCTCTCTGGCACCGAATTTCTAGTGACTCTCCCTCAGACAGATTGATCATACTTTGGTAGTGATGTCTTTCTATTTCAAACTCCGCGATATGGTGCTCCTTTCTTGACTCAACTCCCCCTATCTGATCCCTCAGACCTTGGATTAATGGAGAAAATCCTCTGCGCTCATGATCACGGACCACCTTAAACTGGGATCCTCTTTCTTCTTGCTGTTGAGCGGTAATGATAACTTTTTTCTGTCTAATTTGAGCTTTGAGTGCTAGCCTCTCTTGTTCCCACTAAGCCTTTTCCCGCTCGAAATCATCCTGTTGTATGTCTATGGATATCTCCAGGATTCCTTTATCTTCTTGTAAAATGTCAATACGGGATTGGTAATCTTGTGCCACTTCCCTTCCGGTTTCTCTAACTTTGGCCTCGATCTCTTCCTCCCAATCAAATTCATTCCGTATGGATCTTTCTGGCCTTTGCTCCGGGATAGCTTGGTTGTGAAACCACTCAAGGTATGCGAGGCTTACCTCCCCACATTCACGATCAGCTACCATCTCGTCTAAGTTGGAAAATCGACCACCGAACCAAACCTTTTGTGCATGACTCCCTTGGAAGTTCCTCTCCCTTGAATTCCCACACAAATGGACGCATGTCCTCAATCGGGGGCCTATTTCTCTCTCTCCCTAGCTGGCGTATGACACGTAGGGGTGCTTAGGGTTGGAAACCTCTGAAACCCATGAGTATAAAGAACGGGCAATACGTTGACATACAAGGGTTAGGTGATCACAAAAGTGTTTCATTCAGTGATATATGCATCTTCCCTCACATCCATTTGCCACCAGCGTTCAAGACCACAAAATTTGAGAAATATGATGGACACGGTGACCCTATCGCCCACTTGAAAAGGTTCTAGTATCTCTGCTCATACACGCAAAAGAGCATGCCCGTGAACTAGTCAAGATCTTGAACGAAGCACATGTCTCACAGAAGACCACCGTGAATCAGTTAGAGAAGATGACCAGCAAATATTTTGAGGTAAACGGAATCTCCTTTACTAATGATGAACTCCCTGAGGAGGGAGCCAGACACAATAGGGCTTTGCACCTGACTGTCAAATGTGAGGGGAATTATGCAAAGTGAGTCATGGTTGATGGAGGCTCGAGTGTAGATGTATGCCCTCTCTCTACCTTGTAAAGAATGAAAATCAATACAGACAGAATCCGACCTGGCAATGTTCGTATCCGGGCTTTTGATGGGTTAGCGATAGATACTATTGGGGAGATCAACCTCACCATGACGATTAGGTCAGTTGATTTTGAAATTGTCTTCAAAGTAATGGACATGGAATCTTCTTATAACTTTCTTCTTGGAAGGCCATGAATCCATAAGGCCCAAGTTGTGCCATCCACCTTGCATCAGATACTCAAGTTCGAACATGACAGGCAAGGAATTATTGTTCACGGAGAAGACGAGTCATCCATTTATAAAGACACATTAGTCCCGTGTATTGAGGCCAAGGAAGGGTGTGAGTCCATTGTCTATCAGGCTTTTGAAATGGTTGTTGTGGACCATGTTGAGGAAAGAAAGCCCATACTACATCCTCATATTTCCACCACATCTGTAATGGTGGTTGCATTTATGCTAAGACAAGTTTATGAGCCAGGAAAAGGCTTGGGGGCATCATTGCAAGGAATTTCATAACCCATTTCTACATTCAGTAACAAAGGTACTTTTGGTTTAGGCTTCAGGCCAACACAAGCAGACAAAGACAAAGCCAAACGCCGCAAAAAGCATGGGTGGGTCTTGCAGAAACCTATCCATCACATTTTCTACACTTTTGTCAAGCCACGACTCCAAGAGGGTCAAAATTCCTCGGCGCAGGCAAACATTGATGAAATTTTCCATGGCCTCAGCTAGATATTTTCTAAAGTGAACATGATTCAGGCTGGTCAAGGCACTAGTCATGCCGATATGTAACTAATTGGCCCATACACCATACTCAACAACTGGAAACAACTCCTCTCCCCACAAAGAAGGAGTCTTGGTAGTTTGCTTTTGCAGCCCTCTTTTTTGCATTTTGGGTTACTTTCAGGGTTGTAATCCAAACATCTCAGTATGATTGTTATTGTTTTGATGTTAAACCCTTCTATAGTTTAAAATTCAATGAAATGCAGTTCAGTTTCGTATTAAGTTTTGTATCTTTTCATTTTCCTAATTCCTGTCATTTTGTTTTCATTTCAGTTTTGTTAATACTGGCTTTAATAACATAAGATGCATGCGGAATTCACGCCCAGATCTTCGAAATAATGCATCAACAGGTCGAATATGATGAAGATGAGGTTGTTGAGGAAATAAAAAGAGAATTGAAATAATTTGAAAACAAGCCTAAGACCAACCTCAATGAAACTGAGCCAATTAATATCGGAAGTCATGAAGAAGTTAGAGAATCGAAGATAAGCATTTACACTGAACAAAAAACCAGAGATGCCTTGATTCAACTTTTATTTAAATACGAATATGTGTTTGCTTGGTCTTATGATGATATACCGGGTTTAAGTGTTGATCTAGTGGTTCATAAGCTTCTCACGTATCCTGATTTTCCACCAGTCCAATAAAAGCAACGAAATTATAAAATGGACATGAGTGACAAAATCAAAGAGGATATAATGAAGCAACTGAGTGCCAATGTGACCAGAGTTGTTTGATACACCACCTAGGTGGAAAATGTTGTGCCTGTGCCAAAGAAGGATGGAAAAACTAGAGTTTGTGTTGACTACAGGGACCTAAACAAAGCAAGTCCAAAGGATAATTTTCCTTTACCAAACATTCACATTCTTGTATATAATTGCGCAAAGCATGAGATACAATCGTTCGTGGATTTCTATGCTTGGTACCACCAGATTCTAATGGATGAGGATGATACAGAAAAGACTGCTTTCACCACTCCATGGGGTACTATTGTTACAGGGTTATGCCATTCGGTTTGAAGAATGCAGGGGCAATATACATGAGGGCCATGACTACCATTTTCCATGACATGATGCACCAAGGTATTGAAGTAGTATAGGTAAATGATATCATCATAAAATCAAAGACACATGCTGATCATGTGCGCGATTTGAAAAAGTTCTTCGAACGGCTGCAAAGGTATGACCTTAAGCTCAATCTAGCCAAGTGTGCATTTGGGGTTCCTGTAATGACCCGGCAGGTCATTTCGGGAGTTGTAGCCCCATTCCTTCATTTAATGCTCATTCTATACTTTATAGCTGTGTTATGACTTGCCGGGGTAGTCAGTTCGAGTTTGGAGAGATTTCGGAATAAATTGAGATACTTAGTTTCAAGGTTAAAAATTTAAGTTGAAAAGATTGACCGGATATTGACTTATGTGTAAACAACCCCAGAATAGAGTTTTGATAATTCTAATAGCTCTGTATGGTTATTTTAGACTTATGAGTGTGTCCAAAAAATTATTTGAAAGTCCGTAGCTAAATTAGGTTTGAAATGGCTAAAATAGAAATTTAAATTTGGAAGTTTGACCGGGGAGTTGACTTTTTGATATCGGAGTCGGAATTCAGTTCTAAAAATTTTCATAGCTCCGTTATGTTATTTATGACTTGTGTACAAAATTTGAGGTCAATCGGAATATAATTAATAGGTTTCAGCATCGAATGTAGAAGTTGGAATTCGTTAGTTTCGTTAAGCTTGAATTGGGGTGTAATTTGTGATTTTAGCGTTGTTTGACATGCTTTGAGGTTTCAAATAAGTTCGTATGATATTTTAGGACTTTTTGGTGTATTTGGTTGAGGTCTGGGGGGCTTCGGGTGAGTTTCGGATGGTTAACGGATCGAAATTTGAACTTAAACAGCTGCTGGAATTTTCCGATGCCTGTATGTGGTTTCCTTCATCGCGTTCGCGAGGGGAGTCTCGTGTTCGCGAAGAGGAAATTTGGACTGTCCATTTTTTGCTTCGCGTTCGCGACCAGGGGCATGCTTTCATGAAGAGTAAATTTGGACTGGCCATTTTGTGCTTCGCGTTCGCGACCGGGGGCACGCGTTCACGAAGGGTCGAGGGGCAAGGCTACGCGTTCGCGATCGAGGCGTCGCATTCGCGAAAGGGAAAGCCGGCTAGGGGAAATTTGGTCTTCGCGTTCACGAGACCGGGCTCACATTCACAAAGGAGGAAATCCGAACAACACAAAAATGTGCTTCACGAACGCGAGGGAGCTGACGCCTTCGTGAAGAAGGAATGCATGGACAGATAGTTTAAATTCTGAAAATGGGATTTTCCATTTTTACCGATTTGGAGCTCGGGGAGAGGCGAATTTTGGGAGATTTTCAAAAATAATAACGGGATAAGTATTCTTAACTCAATATTGGTCAAATCCATGGTTGTTCTTAATAATTAATTGGTGATATGAGTTGGAAAGATTGTGAAACCCTCTTAGTTTAGATTGAAGATTTGAGGGTCGAGTTGATGTCGGAATTTAGTGATTTTGGTATGGTTGGACTCGTGTTTGAATGAGTGTTCATATTTTGTAATATTTTTCGAGTTCCGAAATGTGGGCCCCACGAGCAATTTTTGAGTTAAATTTCAGATTTTGTTGGAAAATTTGTATTTTTCATATGGAATAAATTCCAATAATTTGTATTGATTGAATCAAATTAATTGTGACTAGATATGAGATTTTCAAAGGATAATTTGCAAGGCAAAGGCAAAGCAGAGTAAAGAATTACCCGGTTCGAGGTAAGTGATTTGTCTAACCTTGTGTGGGAGAAACTCTCTTTAGGATTGGTATTGATATGATAATTGTGATGTGTGAAAAGTCGCGTACGCGAGGTGACGAGTATGTACACAGGCTAAATGTGGAAAACTTTGGTTTTAAAATTGTGTAAATTTCTGTTACACATTAATTAAATTTTTTTATCCGGTTATATTCATCATCATTGATCTATTTTTATATTTTAAATTTGCCTCACATTGTTATTGCAAATTACTTTACCTGTTTAGTTGAAAATTTGTTTCTTTTATTCTGTGCTCAATATTTGAAAGTTGAATTTCTTAATTGAGTTATTATTAATATGAAATATTTGATATTTTTTAAATTTGGTATTGAGGAAACGTGCTAAAAAAATTGTGAAATATTATTTTTGCTGAGTTATTCATTCCCGAATATTTTATGAGATTTTTATACTCATCGTGATTGAGCCGTGAGCTCCTTATTATGAAAAATATTGTTGTTGTTGATTTATTTTGGCAAGTTGAAATATTTGGACACTTGAGGTGCAAATTATGATATATTGTGATATTGATACGCATGCGGTAGTATAAGGTCTGGGTGTTGAAATGCATGGGGTGAGATAAGGGTGGCTTGATACACGTGGCTAGTAGGGGAACTACTAGAAGTCATGCGGTGTGATAAGGGTGGCTAAAACATGGGATGCTATTTCGGAAAAAATATTTTCTTTAAAAATTAAATGTGAAGGCTCCCGCGGTGATATAAGAAAATGAGATATTGTGAATTTATTTATGATTTGGGACTATGAGGCGGTACCTCGGGAGTGCCTTTGTTGATATTTCTTTATGGCTGCATTTGTTGTTGGTTATTTTGATGTTTTCCTTAAAGTTGTAAATTTCTGTTTTTCTTCCACGAGGTGTTATTTGCCCTTATTCTGTATAGTTAAATTGTGACATACTACTTACTTCATTTATCCCCATGGTCATTATTATTATTATTATATTGTTAAACTTTTCTCCCTGTCTTTTATTATTCCAGTAGGGCTTGACCTAATCTCGTCACTACTCTACCGAGGTTAGGCTTGGCACTTACTGGGTACCGCTATGGTGTACTCATACTACGCTTCTGCACATATTTTTGTGCAGATCTAGGTACTTCCTATCAAACCTGGCATTCCTAAACTAGCCGTATGCGGAGACTTCAAGGTATATCTGCCAGCGTCCGCAGACCTCGGAGTCCCCTTCTATCCTTATCGTGTTGCTTTCCTTATGCTTTTTAGACTCTGATGTATAGAGACACTTAGAATAAATTATTAAAAGCTTATGACTTATTTCTACCGGGTTTTGGGAGTTGTAACTATTTGAATCGCGGTGTGATTTATTTTATATGTTGAGATTTGAGTTTCAGTTTTGTATTCCGCATAATTGATAGGCTTACCTAGTCTTAGAGACTAGGTGCCATCACGACATCCTACGAAGGGAAATTGGGGTTGTGACAGTTCCGCCTTGGAAGCTCCTTGGTTTTATAGTCAGCCAGAGAGGCATCGAATTGGATCCATCTAAGATAAAGTCCATTCGAGATCTGCCACCCCAAAGAACAAAACTGAAGTCATGAGTTTGCTCGGGAGATTGAACTACATCAGTAGGTTTATTGCTCAGCTTACAACCACGTATGAGCCCATCTTTAAGTTGTTGAAATAGGATGTTGCTATTAAGTGTACCGGACGATTGCCAAAAAGCTTTTGACAAGATCAAAGATTATCTGTCAAAACCCCTTGTACTACTCCCACCTGAACCTAGTAGGCCTTTGTTTTTATATCTATCGGTAATTGATAATTCCTTTGGATGCGTTCTGAGGCAACATGATGCGACAGGCAAAAAGGAACAGGCAATCTATTATTTGAGCAAGAAGTTCACCAATTATGAGGTTAAGTATACCCTTTTAGAAAGGACATTGTGCCTTGAATTAGCTCGCTCAGAAGCTGAGGCATTATCTTTTGGCTTACACTACTTACCTCATATCTAGAATGGATCCTTTGAAGTACATATTCTAAAAGCCAATGCCCACTAGCAGGCTCACAAAATAGAAAATTCTTATCATAGAGTTTGAAATCGTCTATGTCACTCGCACGCAATGAAAGCACAGGCTTTGGCAGATCATTTGGCAGAGAATCCAGTTGATGATGATTATAAGCCACTGAGCACATACTTCCCAAACGAAGAGGTCAAATCAATAGAGGAAGTAGTTCCGACAGACAACCATGTATGGAAAATGTATTTTGATGGGGCGGTCAATATCAAAGGAGTTGGGATCGGGGTAATCCTCATCTCACCTATTGGACAACATTACCCTGCAACGGCACGACTTCGATTCTTCTGTACCAATAATACAATAGAATACGAGGCTTGTACCATGGGTCTGAAAATGGCCCTCAATCTTGATGTGCATGAACTATTGGTTATGGGAGATTCTGACTTGATTATCAGGCAAGCCCAAGGAAAATAGGAGACTCGAGACAATAAACTTATTCCATACAGACAATGTGTGCAAGACCTGAGCAAAATATTCAAATCCATCGAGTTCAGGTACATTCCCAGGTTTCACAACGAGCTAGTCGACGCCTTGGCTACCTTAGCCTCGATGCTCCCTTATCCAGGAAACACTCATATTGATCCATTGGAAATCCAAGTTCAAAATCAACATGGTTACTGCAATACAATTAAAGCAGAACCAGATGGTGAACCATGGTATCATGATATAAAACGATTCCTGAAAACAAGGGAGTACCGAGAGCATGCCAAGGGAGATCAAAAAAGAACTATAAAGCAGCTCGCTGGTGGTTTCTTCCTGAATGGGCAAATTTTGTACAAAAGAACCCCAGATTTAAACTTGTTGAGATGCATAGATTCCATAGAAGCTAAACGGATCATGAGTGAAGTGCATTCGGGGGTATGTGGGCCTCACATGAATGGATATGTTTTGGCAAAGATTCTACGGGCATGGTATTATTAGTTTACTATGGAGCGAGATTGCTTCAGTTTTGTTCGCAAGTGTCACCAATGCTAGATTCATGGTGACCTGATTCACTCGCCTCCATTGGAATTGCATCCTATGTCCTCTCCTTGGCCTTTTCGTTCCTTTGGGAATGGATGTTATTGGGCCAATCGATCCAAAGGCTTCAAACAGGCATAGATTCATTTTGGTCGCCATTGATTACTTCACCAAGTGGGTGGAGGCAGTTACTTTCAAAGCAGTCACCAAGAAAGCAGTATCATCTGATGAAGGAGGTATGCGAGCAATTTAAAATTGTGCATCGCCATTCTACCCCTTACCGACCAAAAACCAATGGAGTCGTTAAAGCGGCAAATAAGAACATCAAGAAGATTCGCAGGAAGATGATCCAAGGGTCCAGGCAATGGCATAAAAAGTTTCCTTTTGCTCTTTTGGGATACCGCACGACTGCTCGCACATCTGTTGGTGCAACTCCTTATCTACTGGTATACGGATCAGAAGCTGTAATTCCGGCGAAGTCAAAATTCCCTCTGTCCAGATCAATGTGGAATTAGAGATTGAACATATAGAATGGGTAAAGACCTGTTTGGAATAAATGATGCTGATTTATGAAAAACGGCTGGCAGCAGTATGTTTCGGCCAATTATACCAGCAAAGAATGGCACGCGCTTACAATAAGAAAGTGCGTCCACGTCACTTTGAGGTAGGCCAACTCGTTTTGAAATGCATTCTTCCACACCAAATAGAAACTAAATAAAAGTTTGCCCCGAACTGGCAAGGAACCTACATCATCAAGAAAGTGTTACCAAAAGAGGCCTTGCACTTGGTAGATGAAGAAGGCTGGGTACCAGACATGGCCATTAACGCAGATGCAGTCAAAAGATATTATGTTTGATATTTACCCACTGCGGAACTTTCACGCATGAGTTTCTCAGATCGAGATGACGAAGCCTATCATTGCTCACTATTCCAAATAGGTGTCACCCTTTTGCTAACCCTTTTGAGTCGTATTTGTCTTCTTTGTTTTCCCTCTCTTTGGAACCTATGTACTTGTAAAAACAAAAAAAAATAGAAAAAAGAAAAAAAAAAAGAAAAGAAAAAAAATAAAAAAATATCAAGCAACAAATCTTCTGAGTTAGTGAACTACATCTGACCTTATTCCGAAAGGATACGTAAGCAACTTTACCCTGGGTTCGGTCCCATCACAACAAGAAATCCATATCCCAGTACTCCAAACTGGGGCAGAAGTTTGTTTTATTTTTATGGTAATTCTATAAAAGGTTCAGAAAGTTGTAATTCAATTCCAGGTTCTTTTTACCTTTTCCCTTTAAGGCTTTCTGACCGATCGTTGAGATTGTTGAAATCACTATGCCAAGGGTGTTGGACAACCTGCTACATGCAGTACCTTAGTCAAAAAAGAAAAGAAATGAGAGTCTTATCAGTGAAAACCTGTATTGGCACCATAAGGCGACAGAGAGTAGAGAAATAAGAGTCTTATTGGTGAAAATCCATACGGGCACCACGAGGCGACAGGGAGTAGAGAAATGAGAGAGGTCAGTTAGCGAAAACCTTCAAAGGGAGCTACTAGCCGACAAAGGGTCTTTGATACTCCGGCATGAGTACAACCAAGACAGTTTCAAGATGAACGTTTACGACATATTTTGAGAATTAAACAGTTCATACGGATCAGGCGTCCAATCCAAAATGCATGTCATGGTTCATTGAAGTCAGCATATACCTCCAGATAAGTCTCCCTATTCCTCAACCTGAAAGGGACACCTTTTGTTTAAACACTGTTATTTTTCACTTTCAATTATTCTTCTATTTTTACCCATAATTTTATTTAAGTCCCTTTCGGTCTAATCTTGCATAAAAAATGAAGCAAAGAAATGGCTGCAAAACTGGCTACAGTTTCGCTATAATACCGAGCATAATTTGGGGCATATACAGCATCGACAAAGGCACGAATTCATCTGTAATATCTTTTGATAAGCCGAACAAATTGTCTCAAAGAAACCGAAAAGGTCGCCTAAGCAAGACTTGCTTCATAGGAAAAGTTGATAAGCACTACAGACACAAACTGGTACTGGGTGCAAGACAACTAAGTTTGATTTTAAAGAAAGAATGCCTTGCTTTAGGGGCAAGGATTAGCGGTACCATGGGCATCCGGGTATGAAATAGCCAGGGGCAACGTCAGAAAACCGAGGTCTCCAGAATGCAAAACAGCGTATCCGAGCACCTTGTTACCACACTGATAGAATCAGTTCTTCAATAGCAGAGTGGCCGTGAATTCAAACAACATAGGGCATTAAGGCCACAAACTGACCACCACTTTGAAAACTCACAAATATTTCTTTGATTGAAGCAGAAACAAAGCAGTACATAATGACGATTCTCAAAGGACGAATGTCACCAAATGTAAGATCCTCAACATCATGCATCACTATTGTTCCCATCTCCCATTTTCGTAGCTTGGCTCAGGTAGAACATTTTCTCCTAAGGGGATCTAGCTCATAGTTCCGGGTAGAAGTACTATTCCCTCAGGATGTTTTACGTAGCTTAACTCAGGTAGAACCGTTTCGCCTAGGGGGATCTAGCTCATAGTTCTGGGTAGAAGTACTCTTTGCTCAGGTTATTTTTACGTAACTTAACTCAGGTAGAACCATTTTGCCTAGGGGGATCCAGTTCATAGTTCCGATTAGAAGTATTATTCGCTCAGGTTGTTTTAGTACCTTAACTCAGGTAGAACTATTTTGCCTAGGGGGATCCAGCTCACAGTTCCGAGTAGAAGTACTCTTCGCTCATGTTGTTTCACGTAGCTTAACTCAGGTTGAACAGTTTTGCCTAGGGTGATCCAGCTCATATTTATGGGTAGAAGCACTCTTCGCTCAAGTTGTTTCACGTATCTTAACTCAGGTAGAACCGTTTCGCCTATGGGATCCAGTTCATATTTTCGGGTAGCAGTTATTTTCGCTCAAGTTGTTTTACGTAGCTTAACTCAGGTTGAACAGTTTTGCCTAGGGTGATCCAGCTCATATTTATGGGTAGAAGCACTCTTCGCTCAAGTTGTTTCACGTATCTTAACTCAGGTAGAACCGTTTCGCCTATGGGATCCAGTTCATATTTTCGGGTAGCAGTTATTTTCGCTCAAGTTGTTTTACGTAGCTTAACTCAGGTAGAACCTTTTCTCCTAGGGGGATCCAGCTCATATTTTGGGTAGAAGTTCTCTTCGCTCAGGTTGTTTTATGTAGTTTGACTCGGGTAGAACCTTTTCGCCTAGAGGGATTCAGCACTTTATCCATAATATAGGGCGCCAACACCTAGTTATATTCCTTCTCAGTAATACAGGGTGCCAACCCCTGGTTACATTCCTTTCTAGTAATAAAGGGTGCCAACCCCTGATTACATTTCCTTTCAGTAATACAGGGTACCAACCCCTGGTTACATTCCTTCTCAGGAATACAGGGTGCCAACCCCTGGTTATAATTCATTTCAGTAATACAGAGTACCAATTCCTGGTTACATTCCTTGACAGTAATACAGGGTGCCAACCCCTGGTTACATTCCTTCCTAGTAATACAAGGCGCCAACCCCTGGTTACATTTCCTTTGAGTAATACAGGGTACCAATCCCTGATTACATCCCTTCCTAGTGATACAGGGCACCAACCTCCGGTTACATTCTTTCCTAGTGATACAGAGCGCCAACCCCTGGTTACATTCCTCCTTATTGATACAAGGCACCAACCCCTAGTTACATTATCTCTCTTTAATACAGGGTACCCCCCGGTTGCATATCCTCATATAGCTAGTTTATACTACTATCTTTGTCTTCCATTTATAGATTAGATAAAATATAGCTTTCTCTAATAACTCACAAAACATTTCTAGTGCCAAACTGGGGCAGAAGCATTTTTTTCATTTTGTTCGTCTTTTATGATTTTGCAAGACCCTGCCGTAAAGCACAAATTATGATGATTAAAGCTTGCAGTTTTAGTTCTCATCAAAAAAAAAAGAGGTCTTTCGATCAGAAGATAATCGGAGTTAGCTTTGATAATGTGTCAGCATCCCTGTTTTCCAAGAATCAAGTTCCAAACTCTGATCGAAAAGCAGGTCATCAATCTTCAAAGTCAAGGCACCCACCTTCCAATACGGGTTTACAAGATTTCAAGTGAAGATGCAAGATTCAAGATACAAAGAATAGATAAGACTTTGTATTTTCCTTTTTCTTTAATGTAATTTTCTTCTTCATTTTTGATACAATAACAGGACCGCAGATCGGAGCCTCGACGGAACCTCACTCGACTCTCCAACTCATCAATCCACTATTCCATTCTTCCTCCTTGAACTACACACGACTTGATTCCCCTAAACCCAGGATATGTAGGTTGTCCAAAACCAGGAACTGGTTGCACTCTTTTCTCTTCTCCATATTTATTTCCATTTGAATTACGATATATTCAAAAGTTAGTCACATAGCTCACCTTGTCTTTGTCTGAAAACTCTTCATGTTTCCAAGCAAAGAGGGGCATGCTCTGAGCACCTAATTTTTTACCATATTTAAATTTTTGTTACCTTCTACTATATAAATATTTTTAGGGGTTTAATCTACATTTTTAGCTTTGTTACACCTTTTTTTATAGCGTAAAAATTAAAAATAATTTAAAAGGTCAATTATTACTATTACTATTGTTTTTATTTTTATCTTTATTTTAAAATAAAAAATAAAACAAAAAATTTAATAATTTTTTTTTAAAATTTCGAATGGGAATAAAAAAAGGAAAGGGGGAAGTAGGGAATTAAAAAATAAAAGCAAAGGAAGGTGGAAATATTTTTTTTAAAAAAAGTAAAAGAAAATGGAAAATTAAAAAAATAAAAGTAAAAATATGTGGGAATTAAAAAAAATAAAGAAAAATAAAGTGCGTAATAAAAAATAAAAGTAAATGTAGGTGGGAATTTAAAAAAAGTAAAAGCATGTAGAAAAACAAAGTTGTCACGACCCAAAACCTAACCCGTCGTGATAGCGCCTATCGTGGTACTAGGTAAGCCGACCTTTCCAAAACACTTTCATAATTTAACATAAATGAATTAAAACACTTAAAATAACCGGAATTTTCTCATAAATACGGGGTAAACCCAAATAAAACATAAGTGCGAAAAACAACTTAGCCCGACATCGGGGTGTCACTAAGTCATGAGCAACTAGACTCTCAATCCAAAAGACAGTGTCTACAATAGTCTGCATCTAGATATCAATAAACAGAAAGAAAGATAATGAGGAGGGAGCACAAGGTCTGCGAACGCTGGCAGTTACCTCATAAATCTCCAGAAAATCAACTGCGCACGAACTTAATGACCTCCACGTCCCGTCACACCTGAATCTGCACACAAGGTGCAAGGAGTAATGTGAATACTTCCAACTCAGTAAGTAACAAAATTAAATAAGGAACTGAGAAGCAGTGACGAGCTACACAATTGCAGTTCATTTTAGTAATTTCGGCAAGAAAAGTAGGCATGCTTTCAATTCGGTGTTTTAAATCAAAACATTTCGAGTTTAGGTACAACAATATAAGCCCTCCAGAAAGTTTCACAACAACAACAACTAGCAACAAAGTGCAACAACAAAATAAGAGTAAGTACAGCCTCACAGGGCTACTGTCACTCATCTATCTCAACAGTTCAATCACTCGGCTCTCAGCCTCAATACTCACAATCAAAGGTACCTCCGCTCATTGGGGTTGTACAGACTACGGAGGGGCTCTTACAGTCCAATCGCTATATATTGTTGCGGTGTGCAGCCCGACCCAATACTGTTGCGGCGTGCAGCCCGATCCATATATTGTTGCGGCGTGCAGCCCGATCCGATATATGGCCCGAAGGCTTGCTGCGGCATGCAACCCGATCAAATATTGCTGCGGCGTGCAGCCCGATCCAATATATCTCACATAGCTCTCAACCCGGCACTCAGGCCCTAACTCAGTCACTAACCTCTCCAGCCCCTCGGGCTCACAGAATATCATAATAACCAGCCCCAATAGGGAATACATCAAGTATCAACAAGAAATGAGAGAAAACAGAGATATAACACACAATGAGACGGTGACTGAGTACAAGACAGCAATTAGCAGTCAGTTCAACAAGTATACGACCGATGCGGGTCCTAATAGTGATATCATATGGCATAAGCATGGTTTCTAACATGAAAGGCAGTCAATTGCTCAAAGACAAGGAAAATCAAGTAATAACAATGGCTATTCGACTTTACAGTCTCACGGGACGGACCAAGTCACAATCCCTCATGGTGCACGCTCGCACGCCCGTCACCTAGCATGTGCGTCACCTCCAAATATCACATTATACAAATTCTCGGGGTTACAAACCTTCAAAAACACATTTAAGACTGTTACTTACCTCAATCCGAGCAAAATCTTACTCTGCGATGCCTTTTCCTCTCAGATCAGCCACCAAACATCCCGAATCTTGCCACAAGTAATACAACACAATCAATAAAGGCTAAAGCGATCAATTCCACAAGAAAACTATTAAAATATAGCCCAAAATCCGAAATGAGCTCAAATCGAGCCATGGGCCCACGTGTCGAAATCCGACAAAAGTCACAAAATATCAACACACCATCCACTCACGAGCCCAACCATATAAACATTACTCGAATCCAACCTCAAATCACCTTCCAAAACTGGAAATTTAAGCCTATGAAGTTTCTACCATTTTTCCCCAAATTTACAACTCAAATCTCTAATTAGATGATGAAAATAGCAATAGATTCATGGAATATAGTCCAATCCGAGTTAGAATCACTTACCCCAACAATCTTCTTGAAGAAACCTCGAAAGATCGCCTCACACCGAGCTCTCAAAGTCCCAAAATCGAAATGGGAATCAAACCCTCGAAATCCTACTTTTTTGTCCGGTTCTTCCGCACCTGCGGACCTTCAGTCGAATCTGCGATGCCGCACCTGCGGAAATTCCATCGCAGGTGCGGGAATGACTTAAAGGGCTGGGTCCGCATCTGCGTGCAAGTGGTCGCGCTTGCGTGAGCGCACCTGCGCACAAAAGTCCGTTTCTGCGATCCTCCCCTCCAACTCATTTTCCTCATATGCGGAGCTTCAGGTGCATCTGCGGGCTCGTAGATGCGGAAACACCCTCTCACCTGTGACCCCCGGCCATCTCCTTAACTCCTGCTTCTGCTCTACTTCCTCCGCACATGCGTGTATGCACCTGCAGTCTCCCCACCGCAGGTGCGACACTACCAGATATCAGAAGTCTACAGCAATCTCATAAGTCCAAAACTGAACTGTTAAATCTGAAACACACCCGAGGCCCCCCAGGACCTCAACCAAACATGCCAACAAATCATATAACCCCATGCGAACTTAGTCGAACCTTCGAATCACTCAAAACAACATCAAAATACCAAATTACCCTCGGATTCAAGCCTAAGAACTCCTAAACTTTCAAATTCTACAAACGACGTCCGAATGACCTCAAATTTTACACACACGTCAAAAATGACACCACGAACCTACTCTAAATTCTGGAAATTCATTCCGACCCCGATATCAAATTTTCCACTGCCGATCAAAATCGCCAATTTTTCAATTTTCGCCAATTCAAGACAAATTCCACTACGGGCCTCTAAATCACATTCCGAATGCGCTCCTAAGTCCAAAACCACCTAACGAAGCTAACGAAACCATCAAAATTCAAATACGAGATCGTTTACACATAAGTCAATATCCGATTGACTTTTCCAACTTAAGCTTCTAATAAAGAGACTAAGCATCTCAATTCACTCTGAAACTACTACGGACCCAAACCAACTAACCTGATATATCATAATATAAGTGAAGAACACAGAAGAAGCAGATATGGGGAAAACGGGGCTATAACTCTCGAAACGACCTGCCGGGTCATTACATCCTCCCTCTCTTAAACAAACGTTTTTCCTATAACGAGTCTAGAAACATACCTGGAGTCTCGAATAAGTGTGTATATCTGCTCCGCATCTCCCGCTCGATCTCCTAGGTGGCCTCCTCCACAAGCTGAACTCTCCACTACACCTTCACTGAAGCTATATCCTTTGACCTCAACTTCCGAACCTGCCGATCCAAAATGGCCACCGGCTTCACATCGTAAGTCATATCACCATCCAACTGAACCGTGCTGCAATCCAAAATATGGGACGGATCTCCAATATACTTACGGAGCATAAAAATATGAAATACTGGATGCACACTCGACAAGCTGGGTGGCAAGGCAAGCTTGTAAGCCACCTCCCCTATCCTCTGAAGCACCTAAAAAAGGCCTAATGAACCGGGGGCTCAACTTTCCCCTCTTCCCAAACCTCATAACACCCTTCATGGGTGATACCTTCAGCAACACCATCTCCCCAACCATGAAAGACACATTACAGACCTTCCTGTCCGCATAGCTCTTCTGCCTAGACTACGTCATGCGAAGCTGCTCCTGAATCGATTTCACTTTGTCTAATGCATCCTGGACCAAGTCTGTACCCAAGAGCCTAGCCTCACCGGGCTCGAACCATCCTACTGGAGATCTACACCTCCTCCCATATAAAGCCTCGTACGGAGCCATCTGAATGCTCGACTGATAACTGTTATTATATGCAAACTCCGCGAGCAGCAGAAACTGCTCCCATGAACCCCTAAAGTCAATGACGCATGCGCGTAACATGTCCTCCAATATCTGGATAGTGCGCTCGGACTGTCCATCCGTCTGAGGGTGAAAGGCTGTGCTCAACTCAACTTGAGTACCCAACTCTCGCTGCACGTCCCTCCAAAACTGCGATGTAAACTGAGTGCCCCTATCTAAAATGATGTAAAGTGGGACACCATGCAGATGAACAATCTCTATGATGTAAATCTCAGCCAACCGCTCTGAAGAGTAAGTAGTGCCAACTAGGATGAAGTGCACGGACTTGGTCAGCCGATCCACAATAACCCAAATAGCAACGAACTTCCATGAAGTCCGTGGGAGCCCAACTACGAAGTCCATGGTGATCCGCTCCATCTTCCATTCTGGGATCTCTAACCTTTGAAGCAAGCCACCTGGTCTCTGATGTTCATACTTAACCTGCTGACAGTTGAGACACCGAACCACAAACCTAACTATATCTTTCTTCATTTGCCTCCACCAATAGTACTGTCTCATATCCTGATACATCTTTGCGGCATCCGGATGGATGGAATACCGCGAGCTATGGGCCTCCTATAGAATAAACTCCCAGAGCCCATCTACATTAGGCAAACATATCCGGCCCTGCATCCTCAACATGTCATCATCACCAATAGTCACATCCCTAGCATCACCTCGCTGAACCCTATCCTGAAGAACGAGCAGGTGGGGGTCATCATACTGATGCTCCCTGATATAGTCATAAAGAGAAGACCTGGAGACCACACAAGCCAATACCCGACTCGGCTCCGAAATATCCAATCTAACAAGCTGGCCAGCTAAGGCCCGAACATCCAATGCCAAAGGTCTCTCTGCTGCTGGAATATATGCTAAACTCCCCAAACTCTCTGCCCGATGACTCAAAGCATCGGCCACCATATTGGCCTTCCTAGGATGGTACAAAATAGTGATGTCATAGTCCTTGAGAAGCTCCAACCATCTCCGCTGGCGCAAATTAAGATCCTTCTACTTTAACAGATGCTGCAAACACCGGTGATCAGTGTAGATCTCACAATGAACCCCGTACATATAGTGCCGCCATATCTTTAGGGCGTGAACAATAGCTGCTAACTCAAGATCATGGACAGGATAGTTCTTCTCATGAGTCTTCAACTGGCGCGAGGCATAGGCAATCACCCTACCCTCCTGCATCAGAACACATTCAATACCTATACTTGAGGCATCATAATACACGGTGTAAGAACCTAAAGCTGATGGTAGAACCAACACTGGAGTTGTGGTCAAGGTAGTCTTGAGCTTCTAAAAGCTCTCCTCACACTCATCCGACCACCTAAATGGAGCACCCTTTTTGGGTCAATTTGGTCAAGGGCGATGCAATAGATGAAAATCCATCCACAAAGCGATGGTAATAGCCCGCCAAACCAAGAAAGCTCCTAATCTCCGTGGTTGAGGACGGTCTAGGCCAACTCTGCACCGCCTCTATCTTCTTTGGATCCACTTGAATACCCTCACTAGATACCACGTGCCCCAAGAATACTACTGAACCGAGCCAAAACTCACACTTGGAGAACTTTGCATAGAGCTTCTCCTCCTGACTACGAGAGTACACCAGGATGTCATCAATGAATACAATAACAAATGAGTCTAAATAGGGCTGGAATACACTGTTCATCAAATGCATGAACGTTGTTGGGGCATTGGTCAGCCCAAAAGACATCACTAAGAACTCATAATGGTCATATCAGGTCCTGAAAGATGTCTTAAGAATATCTGAATCCCGAATCTTCAGCTGGTGATACCCTGACCTCAAATAAATCTTGGAGAACACCCTCGCCCCCTAAAGCTAGTCAAATAGGTCATCAATACGTGGCAAAGGGTACTTGTTCTTGACCGTGACCTTGTTTAACTGCCTGTAATCAATGCACATCCTCATGGAACCATCTTTTTTCTTCACAAATAGGACCGGTGCACCCCAAGGTGACACACTAGGTTGAATAAACCCCTTATCAAGGGGTTCCTGAAGCTATCCCTTCAACTTTGTCGGTGCCATACGACACAGTGGAATAGAAATGGGCTGAGTGCCCGGCACCAAATCAATAACAAAGTCAATATCCCTGTCAGGCGGCATGCCCCGCAGGTCTGAAGGAAGCATATCCAGAAAATCACGTACCACCGGAACAGAATCAATGGCAGGAGTCTCTGCACTAACATCCCTCACAAAAGCCAAATAGGATAGACAACCCTTCTCAACCATCCACTGAGACTTCAAATATGAGATCACCCTACTAGATACATAGTCAATAGAACCGCTGCACTCAACCCTCGGTAAATCCGGCATCGCCAACGTCACAGTTTTAGCGTGACAATCTAGAATAGCATGGCATGAAAACAACTAATCCATACCCAATATCATACCAAAATCGACTATACTAAGAAGCAAAAGATCTACTCTGGTCTCCAGACCACCAATGGTCACAACACATGACCGATATACGTAGTCCACAATAATAGTATCACCCATAGGAGTAGATACATGAATAGATGAAACTAAAGACTCACAGGGCATATCCAAAAAATAAGCGAAATACGAGAAAACATATGAAAAACTGGAACCAGGGTCAAATAATACAGAGGCATCTCTGTGACAAACTGAAACAATACTTGTAATCACAGCATCTGAAGCAATAGCATCTGGTCTGGCAGGAAGAGCATAGAAATGGGCCTGGCCACCCCCTGATCTTCCTCCCCTCTCGGGCAACCCCTAGCTGATTGGGCTCCACCCCTAGCTGACTGGGCTGGTGATGGAGGAACTGATGCTGATGACATAGACTGGCTCATCTGCGTAGCGGGACCTCCCACTAGACAGGGGCACTCTCTCCTCATGTGACTAAACTCCCCACATTCATAGCAAGACCTCGGTGCTGGTGCTGGGGACCGAAGGGAGCCCCGAGCACCAAGATAACTAGCATAAGGACCCGGCATAGACAAACCCTGAACCGATGGAGCACGAGAAGAACTCTGCGCTGGAAGGACACCAAGAGATGAACGGCCCTGCTGATAACTGTGAGATTCATGGCCAGATGATGCACCACGGTAAACTAGGCGAGCCGTTTGAGCATGTCTGAATGGACAGCCTCTACCGTGCTGGAACTGACCCCCAGAAGGAGAACCACTAAATTCACCCTATCCACGAGGCCTCTTGGTCTCCCTCTCAACCCTCTCCTGACCACGAACCATCTCAATCTGCAAAGTAATGTCGACAACCTCATCAAAAGTAGCACCAGACACTCTCTCTCTGGTCATAAGCAATCGCAGTTGATAAGTGAGGCCATCTATAAACCTCCTGGTCCTCTCCCTGTCTGTGGGAACCAACCAGATAGCATGACGATCCAACTTCGAGAATCGCATCTCATACTGCATCACAGACATATCACCCTGACGAAGCTGCTCAAACTGCTTGTGTAGCTCCTCTCTACGGGACTGAGGCACGAACTTCTTCAGAAAGATAACGGAGAACTGCTGACAAGTAAGGGGTATTACGCCGACCGGCCTACGCCTCTCGTAAGCCTCCCACCAAATGAATGCAGCCCCAGAGAACTAAAAGGTAGTGAACGAGACCCCACTAGTCTCCAAGAAACCCTGTGCATCCTCTCCCTCTACACCACTGAAATATGGAGGCTGGAGTCTCCCAAACCTCTCCAATCTACGCTGCTCATCCTCAGGCATAGCAAGAACCACATAGTCCTAAGCAGCTGTAACTGGCTGGGCGGGTGGTGCCCCCAGTGTCTGGAATCCTTGTACCGCCTGCTCTGGTATGCGAGCAGCGGGAATCTGAGCACCTCCCCCGGCCGGAACAGAGACCACCTGAGCAAGGCTGGTGCACGCAGTCAGAATCTGAGCTAAGGCCTCCTGAAGTCCGGGAATCACAATAGGCATAGGTGGTGCCTGAGCTAGTGCATCAACAACTGGAATCTGGTCCTGATCTGGGCAACTGGTGGTTCTGCAGGTACTGCCCCAACTGTTGTGCGGTCTGCACTTCTGCCCCTACCATGGACTCTACCGCAGCCCTGGCTGGTGGTACTGGTGGCTGGCCCTCCTGACCGGTAGTACGAGTCCTCACCATCTATGAGAGAATGAAACAACAGATGCTTAGTTACTAGAATCAATAGATTCGCACGACAAGAATTCAAGAATGTGGAGTTTCCTAAGGGTTCTGCAGCCTCTCGATGATAAGTACAGATGTCTCCGTACCGATCCGCATGACTCTACTAAACCCGCTCATAACTTATGAGACCTATGCAACCTAGGCTCTGATACCAACTTGTCACGATCCAAAACCTAACCCGTCGTGATGGCGCCTATCGTGGTACTAGGTAAGCCGACCTTTCTAAAACACTTTCATAATTTAACAGAAATGAATTAAGACATTTAAAATAACCGGAATTTCCTTATAAATACGGGGTAAACCCAAATAAAACATAAGTGCGGAAAAACAAATAGCCCGACATCGGGGTGTCATTAAGTCATGAGCAACTAGACTCTCAATCCAAAAGACAGTGTCTACAATAGTCTACGTCTTGATATCAATACAAAGAAAGAAAGATAATGAGGAAGGAGCACAAGGTCTGTGAACGCCGGCAGCTACCTCGTAAATCTCCGAAAAATCAATTGCGCACGAACTCAATGACCGCCACGTCCAATCACACCTGAATCTGCACATAAGGTGCAGGGAGTAACGTGAGTACTTCCAACTCAGTAAGTAACAAAATTATATAAGGAACTGAGAAGCAGTGACGAGATACACAATTGCAGTTCATTTTAGTAATTTCGGCAAGAAAAGTAGGCATGCTTTCAATTCGGTGTTTTAAATCAAAACATTTCGAGTTTAGGTACAACAATATAAGCCCTACAGAAAGTTTCACAACAACAACAATTAGCAACGAAGTGCAACAACAAAATAAGAGTAAGTACAGCCTCAGAGGGCTATTGTCACTCATCTATGTCAACTGTTCAATCACTCGGCTCTCAGCCCCAATACTCACAATCAAAGGTACATGTGCTCACTGGGGTGTACAGACTCCGGAGGGGCTCCTACAGACCATGCGCTATATAATGTTGTGGCATGCAGCCCGACCCAATACTGCTACGGCATGCAGCCCAATCTGATATATGGCTCGAAGGCTTATTGCGGCGTGCAACCTGATCCAATATTGATGTGACGTGCAGCCCGATCCAATATATCTCACATAGCTCTCAACCCGGCACTCAGGCCCTATCTCAGTCACTAACCTCTCCAACCCCTCGGGCTCACAAAATATCATAATAACCAGCCCCAACAGGGAATACAACAAGTATCAACAAGAAATGAGAGGAAACAGAGATATAACGCACAATAAGACTGTGACTGAGTACAAGACATCAATTAGCAGTCAGTTCAACAAGTATACGACTGTTGCGAGTCCCAATAGTAATATCATATGTCCTAAGCATGGTTTCTAACATGAAAGACAGTCAATTGCTTAAAGACAAGGAAATCAAGTAATAACAATGGCTATTCGACTTTACAGTCACACGGGACGGACCAAGTCACAATACCTCACTGTGCACGCCCGTCACCTAGCATGTGCGTCACCTCCAAATATCACATTATACAAATTCTCAGGGTTTCATACCCTCAAAACCAGATTTAAGACTGTTACTTACCTCAATCCGAGCAAAATCCTACTCCGCGATGCCTTTGCCTCTTAAATCGACCTCCAAACGTCCCGAATCTAGCCACAGGTGATACAACACAATCAATAAAGGCTAAAAGGATCAATTCCACAAGAAAACTACTACAATATAGCCCAAAATCCGAAATCGACTCAAACCGTACCCCGGGCCCACGTGTCAAAATCCGACAAAAGTCACAAAATATGAACACACCATCCACTCACGAGCCCAACCATATAAACATTACTCGAATCCAACTTCAAATCACCTTCCAAAACTGGAAATTTAAGACTATGAAGTTTCTACCATTTTTCCCCAAATTTACAACTCAAATCTCTAATTAGATGATAAAAATAACAATAGATTCATGGAATATAGTCCAATCCGAGTTAGAATCACTTATCCCAACAATCTTCTTGAAGAAACCTCGAAAGATCGCCTCACACCGAGCTCTCAAAGTCCCAAAATCGAAATGGGAATCAAACCCTCGAAATCCTACTTTTTTGTCTGGTTCTTCCGCACCTGCGGACCTTCAGTCGCATCTGCGATGCCGCACCTGCGGAAATTCCATCGCAGGTGCGGGAATGACTTAAAGGGTTGGGTCTGCATCTGCGTGGAAGTGGTCGTGCCCTTGTGCGCACCTGCGGACAAAAGTCTGCTTTTGCGATCCTCCCCTCCAACTCATTTTCCGTATCTGCGGAGCTTCAGGCGCATCTGCAGGCTCGCAGATGCGGAAACACCCTCGTACCTTCGACCCCCAGCCATCTCCTCAACTCCCGCTTCTGCGCTCCTTCCTCTGCACGTGCGAGTACGTACCTGCGGCCTCCCCACCGCAGGTACGACACTACTAGATATCAGAAGTCTATAACAATCTCATAAGTCTAAAACTCAACCGTTAAGCATCCGAAACACACACGAGGCCCCCCCTGGACCTCAACCAAACATGCCAATAAGTCATATAACCCCATACGAACTTAGTCGAACCTTCAGATCACTCAAAACAACATCAAAACACCAAATTACCCTCGGATTCAAGCCTAAGAACTCCTAAACTTTCAAATTCCGCAAACGACGCCGAAACCTATCAAACCACGTTCAAATGACCTCAAATTTTACACACACGTCAAAAATGACACCACGAACCTACTCCAACTTCCGAAAATTTATTCCGACACCGAAATCAAAATTTTCACTGCCGACCAAAATGGCCAAATTTTTAATTTTCGCCAATTCAAGCCAAATTCCACTACGGACCTCCAAATCACATTCCGAATGCGCTCCTAAGTCCAAAATCACCTAACGGAGCTAACGGAACCATCAAAATTTAAATCCGAGATCGTTTACATATAAGTCAACATACGATTGACGTTTCCAACTTAAGCTTCTAATAAAGAGACTAAGTGTCTCAATTTACTCCGGACTCGAACCAACTAACCTGATATATCACAATATAACTGAAGAACACACAAGAAGCAGAAATGGGGAAAACGGGGCTATAACTCTCGAAACGACCGCCCGGATCGTTAGAAAAGTAAAAGAAAGTTGAAAGTTTTTTAAAAAAGTAAAAGAAAGTGGATTTTTGTTTTATAAAAAATGTAAAAGAATGTGGGAATTAAAATAAAGAAAAGTTAAAAAAGGGAAAAATTAAAAAATAAAAGTAAAGGAAGGTGTGAATTTTTATTTCTTTTTTGTAAAAAAAGAAGAAAAATGGGAAGTGGGTTTTGTTTTAAAACAAAATTAAAAAATAATTTTAAAAAATCCAAAAAATTCCGAAATATTTTCTATAAATAGAAGAGAAAAATGAAAGAAGAAAGAGAGAGAAAAGAGAGGAGGAATTTCTACTCGTCTCATTCTTTCTTCCTCTTTCTTTCGAAAAATTCAACAATTCATCACCCCGTTTAAGACCCAAAAATACCTAAAAGCAACAGCAAACCACCCCAAAAACCAAATCCAAAAGCTTCGAACTCAATTAAAAAGATAGCTCCAAATACTAGCCTGAAGAGGTCGAAGTCGAGTTCGGCTCGACGGGTTTCCGTTCGTCGCCTCTGGTTGTGGTTCGTTTGTACATGAATATGAAGGTTTTTTGCTCTTATTGTATTGAGAAACATTTTCATCTATAAAGGTCTAATCTTTTAGTTTTCTTGCCCATTTTCTTATTCACTACTTTGATAGTAATTATTGCTATGATTTGGTTACTTTTGTAACTATTTAGTTCTTTTTTTTCATGTCCATATAACTAGTTCCCTTCATGTTTTATTATCTTTGATATATTTGCTTCTTTGAAATGGATCCATTGAATCAGTGTAATATAGGTTTGTTCACTAATTTTATTCATGGGATTGTGACGTCATTAGCTTTTGTTTAAGAAAGTATACAAAATATGAGATATTTTAGAATAAATTATTTGGGCTACGATTTGATCTCTAAGGAAGTTAGTCTTTGGGGCTATTATAGAAGAAAAGATTTTGAGCCAAAATATTTAGTCTTGACAGACCCAAAGTAATAAGAACATAGCTGGCTCATCTTTCCTTTTTAATAAAGTTAGTTCATCTCTTATAAATTAATAGATATTGAAATAATTCAAGATATAGAATGTTGGTAATTTATTAAGTTGTAAATAATTTTAAGGTTGAACAAGTTGTAAAAAATTATTTAAGTCATACACATTCTCCACAATTTCATATCCATAATTTATGACCCTCACAACAACCTCAAAGTTAGTTAGGGAAATACTCACAAATCACTAGTGTGCTTTTAGGCGCGCTTAATTAATCAAATTACCGTGATTATGTATACGTACGCGTGACATAATTATGATTTCTAAAATTAAAGGCAAGGATTGCGTTCGCGCGACTTTGACAAAATAATTTTAATATTATAAAGTATTATTAATTATGTACATGTGCGTATAACATGACTTTGACATATCAAACAAAACGAATACACGTACGCGTGATTCATTTCAAGATAATTCCATAATTACAAATAGCAAGCAATTAAAAGCAGTAAAAGGTAAAATGCAAAATAGGTTTAAAATATGTAATAATCAATTAATTCAAGCCAAATATAGTAAATAAAGCGACCGTACTAGAATCACGGGACTCGGGGAATGCCTTACACCTTCTCCTCGGTGATAAGAATTCCTTACCCGAACTTTGTTTTCGCAGACCAACATGAAAAGAGTCAAATGTTCCTTTGAATAGGGATTCAAATGAAAGGTGACTTGGAACACCCAAAAATCAATTCCAAGTGGCGAATCTGAATAATAAAATAATCTCTACTTCAAAAATGTCAATTTAGTTGGAAAAACTCTTTAACTCACAATACATAACACAATACACATACATATCTTTTGGGGTAAAAAGGGGTGTGACATGGATGTCATCGTATTAAAAATAATCAAATAACATACAAATATTCAATTGCATTATCAAAATATATAATATGGAAAATCACTTGTAAGTATTCTATTGTCATTAAATCGCGATTGAATCGTGCCAGTGTCAACAAAATGGAAATCGCACGTTAAAATGACGGTATCATCTGGCTAAATTTTCACAATAGAGGTAAATCGACCTAAAAAAATCTTGTTGTCCGACAGGTGAGTACCAATCATTATTAGATACAACCGTGAAATTTATAATATGATATACACAACCTTAATGGAGAAGAAGACGATACTTATCAATATGATCAATATAAATATTTACCAGCAACAAATTCTACTGGTACAATAATCATAAAATTTATCCATAACAAATCAATGCATAATTTATTTTTTTAAAGGGACCAAAATTCGGGAATTGTCATGACGATACTGGAGGTAAACGTATAAACAAATAAGAACAGCATCAAAGAGAATATGAATATCAAATACAACATGAATCTTTTCAATTGCCATAACATAAATTAGTAAATAAGTTTTTTGACTACTGACAGAAAAATAGACGTATGAACAAAATGTTAGCATAAATTTTAATTGAATATCAGGATCTTGTACATGATAATCTTACATAAAATCGTACAGAAAAATATACCTGAATCGTAAGCCATCATGGTGAAGCGGAAGCGTTAATTCAAATTGGTTTCTCGCCCCTTACCCTAGCTTTCGTTACCGCCGACTTTAGTGATGGAAGAGAGAAAATAAAATACGGTAACCGTAATGGGTGGGGAGAGGACCAATTTATACAGGTTCTCATTTAATCTGATACGTCCATCAAGTAACCGATCGGACGGATGATATTTGATCATTAATTAGTTATGGGCCTTAAACTTATTGGGCCACCAAAACGTAAGAAAATCTTACATTCTCCCACTTGGCCCAATAATCACATAATATTAATATTTAATATAGGAACATTAGTTGCGCATAAACAAATCTCTTCTATAATGTCCATCATAAATACCACAATACGATAAACTAGTAAATGTGAGTTATGGCGGTTATATATAATTTGTCTACATACTCCCTTCCATATACTACAACATTAGTATTTATCATATCAGGTTCATAAGTTATAAAATATTATGGTCCACAATAATGTCTCATTGAGACTTATCCTGTAACATCTCAAAACAATAATGTGTACACCATTATGAGAAACAGAAAATCATTAATGTATATCAGAAACACGTAAATGAACTCAGAGTGTCAAAAATCATAAATACATCAATCATAAATACAGCCAAGACCCATTCTATGTACATGTTCTTTAAATTTCTTTGGCTGTAAACCTTTCGTTAACGGATCTGTAATCATGAGATCTGTTCTAATATGCTCAAGTGACACTCTTTGTTTCTGAACTTCCTCCTTGACGGTAAAGTACTTTAATTTCATATGCTTGGTACATTTGGAGTACTTATCATTCTTGGAGAAGAACACTGCTGCAGAATTATCGCAGTAAATTTTCAGCGGCTTGGTAATGGTGTCGACAACCCCAAGTCTTGAAATAAAGTTTCACAGCCATAATGCATGAATTGTGGCTTCAAAATATGCCACAAATTCTGCTTCCATCGTGGATGTAGCAATGACAAACTGTTTGGCACTCTTCCATGATATTGTTCCTTCAACTAATTGGAACAAATAACCAAACGTGAATTTTCTAGTGTCAATACATCCAGCGAAATCTGAATCCGAGTATCCAATAACTTCTAAATGCTTGGATCTTCTATACATGAGCATGTAATCCTTCGTTCCTTTCAGGTACCTCGAGACTTTCTTTGCAGCTTTCCAGTAATCAATTCCTAGATTACTCTGATATCTTCCTAGCATTCCGACCGCAAAACTAATATCCGGTCTTGTGCAAGTCTGAGCATACATCAGACTACCAACAATTGAAGAATAAGGAATTGATTCCATTTTCTTTCGTTCTACATCATTCTTAGGGCATTGCATGAGACTAAATTTATCTCCTTTTTGAATTGGAATAATTCCTGCTGAACAATTGTTCATATTAAATCTCTCTAGAATTCTTTCGATATAGCCTTTCTGAGACAATCCCAATAATCCTTGTGATCTATCATGGAATATTTCTATTCCTATCACATAGGATGCCTCAGCCATATCTTTCATTTCAAAATTCTTAGAGAGAAAATCTTTAGTCTAACGCAATATGCATAAATCATTAGCAGCAAGTAGAACATCATCAACATATAGGACTAAAAATATAAACTTGCTCCCACTGATCTTTTGGTATATACACCGATCAACGGTATTTTTCAAAAATCCAAAAGATGTTATGGTATCATTAAACTTTATATACCATTGTCGTGAGGCTTGTTTAAGTCCATATATTGACTTCTTCAGTTTACACACCATTTGACATTTTTCTTTAGTTTCGAAATCCTCTGGTTGGTCCATATAAACTTTCCCCTCGAGGTCTCCATTAAAAAAGACAGTTTTCACATCCATTTGGTGTAACTCTAAATCATAGAGCCACCAAGGCCACAATAATTCTTAAAGAGTCTTTCTTTGAGACCGGTGAAAAGGTCTCTTTATAATCAATGCCTCCGTTTTGAGTATAACCCTTGGCAACAAGTCCGGCTTTATATCGTTCAATATTGCCATTTGAATCACATGTGGTCTTAAAGACCCATCTACACCCGATTCTTTTAGAACTTTCTGGCAATTCAACGAGATCCCAGACTTTATTGTATTCCATGGATTTTAACTCTTCCTCCATGGCATCAATCCATTTGTCAGACTCATTATTTTCTATAGCTTGTGAAAATGAAACCGGGTCCTTATTAAGACCAATGTTAAAATCTAACTCTTGCAAATAAACCACGTAATCTTCCGAAATAGCCAATTTTCTAACTCTTTGAAATTTTCTTAATGGCATTTCTTGTGGTTCATTTGTGTCAGATATTTGTGAGTCAGTTTCTTCATAAAGTGTTTCATCCAAATGTTGCTCGGTGTTGTCAAAGTGTTCTTCAACAACTGGAACAATATTTGGTATTTGTGTGGAAGTAGGCACATTCGTGGGTAATAGAATATTGACCCTCACCTCTTTTATTTTCACACTTTGCTTTTCAAGACTCTCACTAACTTCACGTTTCTCAATGAATCTTGCATTACCGATTTCAATAATTCTCGAACTATGGTTTGGACAGTAAAATACATACCCATTAGATTTCTCTGGGTAACCAATAAAGTAACCACTTACTATTCGAGAATCTAATTTCTTTTCTTGTGAATTATAAACTCTAGCTTCCGCTGGGCAACCCCAAACATGCAGGTGCCTTAAACTAGGTCCTGTCTATAGTTCAAAAGGGGTCTTTGGAACTGCCTTACTAGGAATCCTGTTTAATAAATATACAGCGGTTTTAAGAGCATACATCCACAATAATTTGGGTAATGAGGAATTACTCATCATACTCCTAACCATATCCATAAGTGTTCGATTACGCCTTTCTGCAACACCATTTTGTTGAAGTGTTCCTGGCATAGTATACTGAGCACATATGCCATGTTCCGCGGGGAACTTTGCAAATGGACCTGGACATTGTCCCGAATCATTATATTTTCCATAATATTCACCACCTCTATCTAACCTAATAATTTTTATTTTTTTTATCTAATTGCCTTTCAACCTCATTAACAAATACCTTGGGTGCATCTGTTGCTTGAGATTTTTCTTTCAGCAAATAGATGTATCCGTAACGTGAAAAATCATTGATAAAAGTGATAAAATATTTCTCTCCACCAAAGATGGAACATCAAAGGGTCCACAAATATTGGTGTGTATAATTTCAAGAAGTTGGGTGCTTCTTGTGGCACCTTTCTTACTATGCTTGGTTTGCTTTCCCTTAATGCAATCCAAACATATAGTAAGATCAGTAAAATTTAGATTCGGAAGAATCTCATTCTTTACTAATCTTTCTAACCTTTCTTTGTATATATGACCCAAACGTCTATGCCATAAGTAAGCAGAACTTTCATCTAGTGAACTACGATTAATTCCAAGATTATGTTGAACATTAAGAAGGGATTCAGAAAAACCAATATCGAGTTTCAATTTATATAAACCATCACTAAGAAAACGAACACCATAAAAAATAGCATTCTTATATAAATTAAAACATCTGTTTCCAAACTTTAAATCAAATCCAGAAATATCAAGTCTTGAAAGAGAAATCAAATTCCTAGAAACTGAAGGTACATAAAGAGTCCGTAATAGATAAAGGTGACGTCCAATCTCCATGATCAAACGATAAGTCCATATGCCTTCAATTGGAGCCTTCATACGATTTCCCATGAACAAGAAATCCTTATTTGAATTTGTAGTTTGGATCGTAAGGAATCCCTGCAACGTAGTAGATACATGAGCAGTTGCACCAGAATCAAGCCACCAAGTATTATTAGGAACTTCTATTAAATTTGATTCGAAACATACAAAAGCACTAATTGTACCTTTCTTTTCGAACCAAGCTTTACGTTTCAGGCAATCTTTCCGATAGTGTCCTTCCTTGTTACAAAAACGACACGTATCTGCCTTATGTTTCTTCTTAGCATCCTGTAGAGCTTTAGCAGGTGATTTCTTCTTCTTGAACCTGTTGAGCTTCACTTTAAGTCCTTTACCAGCTCCTTGACCCATGAGGTTAATTGAATGACTCCCTTGTTTCTTAAGTCTTAACTCCTCTTGAGTAAGCATACTTGACAATTCACTAACATTTCACTTATCCTTAATAGTGTTATAGTTAATTTGAAAAGGTCCATACTCAGGAGGCAACGAGTTCAGAATAAACTGAACCAAGAAGGAATTATCCACTTTCATCTCCAAGGTCTGAAGTCTTGCTGCAATGTTAGTCATCTCGATGATATGGTTTTGCATACTACGCGACCCATCAAACTTCATGGTCGTGAGTTCAACCATTAGTGTACCAGCGAGAGACTTATCTGCAGAACGAAAATGTTCTTCCACAAACTTCAGATATTCCCTAGCACTTTCTGTTTGTGGAATAGTACTCTTAATATTGTTGGCAATATTCATTCGCATAAACATAAGGCTTAGCCTGTTAGAGCGTTCTCATGCTTTATGGAAAGACTTCTCATCCGCACTGCTCGAATCAGTAATGACAGCGGACTTATCATTCAGCAGAACCAAGTCAAGATCCATCACACCTAAGTGGAAGTGGACTTGTTCACGCCATTCAGAGAAATTCAATCCGTTGAACATAGCAACAGACGAAGCGAGCAAATGATAAGGAATAGCTGCAAAATAGATGATACATGCTCACAAATCAATATGGATTCAACAAAACAGATAAAGCATATCGCAATTCTCCTTTGGGTAAATACTACGACACACTATCATAATTTAAATGTCATTTAGTCTTTAATAGGTAATTAAATATTTTTAACCAAATATAGGTGCCATCTTTGGACAGACAATATATATTTGACTAAAGAATATTAACTTTACCTCATCATATTCACTATTCATAGAATAATAGATTCACCTTTGGGTAAATCCTTAAGTTCTAGCAATAGTGAAAATTAATTTATCCACTAATTTTTAATTATAGGCATTTCATTAATTTTCTGGATAAATTATACTTTTATGTATGCATGTTTTTCATAAACATACTAGCTTGGCCACTTTAGTGACTAACAAACTATATAAACATAAGTGCACACATAAAATAATTATCAAAAGATTATATGCATATGAATACTTTAAACGCTATAGTTTGATCACTTTGATAACTAACAAACTATATGTAACTTTAAGCATATACATTAGACATTGCACGATATAATATAAGAATCATATCACAATCAATGTATTATGTGTGATTTACGTGCAACTATGGGAATTTATATGTATCAGGAAGTAATTTCATTACTTTAATGGTCCAGAATGGTTCCAAAACATAATAATGGAAGAGACAGCATAATTAATTTTCAGTGTTTAATATCAAACTAATACATACTTAGGGCTCAAGAAAGCAACAATAATACAGTTTAACTCAAAAGGATCAAAACAGTTTTGCAAGTACTAGAAACCCACATCCAATTTGTCATGCTAAAACCGTAATTACCCAGAACTTAAGAAAACTTTCAGATTTCTAAGTTGAAATATAAACTTTAAAATTGAGCACACTTTAAATAAAAAAAGAAACACATTGAATAATTAATATTAACTGATCATATCATTAAGCCCACGGCGACAGACAATTTTCATACCAACATTACTATTCTTCTTCTTAGAGTAAACGGCTAAAGAATATTTCATTCGTTTTCATTAGTGAAGATTATAAGTTCAAGCAATCCAGGCTCGGATATCACATGTTAGCATAAACTTTAATTGCATACCATGATCTTGAACAGGATAATCTCACACAAAATCGTACAGAAAAACATACCTGAATCGTAAGCCATCATGGTGAAGCTGAAGCGTTAATTCAAATTGGTTTCTCGCCCCTTGCCCTAGCTTTCGTTACCGCCGACTTTAGTGATGGAAAAGAGAAAATAAAATATGGTAACCCTAATGGGTGGGGAGAGGACCAATTTATAAACGTTCTCATTTAATCCGGTACGTCCATCAAGTAACCGATCGAACGGATGAGATTTGTTCATTAATTAATTATGGGCCTTAAACTTATTGGGCCACCAAAACGAGGAAAATCTTACACAAAAAACAACAACATTAGAAAGAATATGAATCTCCAATATAATACAGTATGAACCTTTTCACCGATGAATACTATTTCTAAACTACCAGATTCTCACATACGGAATTTTCGAATTGTTAAAGCCAAATCATCACTTGAAGGATTGAGGCTATCAAGTGACACCATTCCCATGACAACATAATTTACCTCAACTCCTATTTAGGGGGTTGATTTCACGCTAGACATAGTAATTCAATTATTTCCCTAATAGTTAGGACTTTTATAATCTTAATATTTATGACTTTGAAATCAACCAAAATTTTAATTATTATATCTTTCCTTATTTGATCTATTTAAGAAATTCTAATATTTAACAATTTAAAATCGAGTAATTTTCATATAAATTCTTTTTCTATTTGAATTTCATAAAATAACTACTAGCGTATAATTATGAGTATGTTTTAAAGGTATAACCCTAATACCGGAAAAAAACTTCTCACGTTTGGTCGATACAAACAAGCCAAAACATCTAATATAAATTATGAAACTTAAAAGTTTAAAAGAACAAAGCCAAATATTCTCTATTTATCAAAAAACAACGAGGATTTTAGATTTGAAAAAATTAGTTAGTGTTGGTGTCATGACCCGAAATTTTTCACCGACAGGACTGTGATGACGCCTAACATTTCACTTGCTAGGCAAGCCAACGTTAGAGAATCATTAAACCAATTCCTTATTTCCATTCAGTAATTAACAATAATTAACTAAGATGAAATATAATAAGTGCGGAATATCATAAAACTGTATTCATTACTACCACCCGGATCTGGAGTCACAATTCACGAGCATTCTAGAATTTACAACAAGGAATAGTCAAACTACGAATTTAGCACTAAATCAAATGAAATTCTCAAGAACACTTTAAAATTTCCATCTTCTCAACTGGACGTCCGAATCACGTCAAATCAACTCCGTTTCTCACCAAATTTCACAGACAGATCTTAAATATCATAACGAACATGTACCGGGCTCCAGAACCAAAATACGGACCCGATACTAACAATGCCAAATATCAATCAATTCTTAAAAATAAATAACTTTTCAGACTTTTAATTTTCATCAAAAATTCATAACTTGAGCTAGGGACCTCCGAATTCAATTCCGGGCATGCGCCCAGGTCCCATAATTCGATATGGACCTACATGGACCATCAAAGCACGGATCCGGTCCCGTTTACCAAAAATGTTGACCGAAGTCAACAAAAATTAACTTTTAAGGTAAAAATTCTTATTTTCATCAATTTTCAACATAAAAGTTTTTCGGAAACATGCCCGGACTGTGCACGTAAATCGAGAAGGGTAAAATGAGATTTTTAAGGCTTAAGAGCACAGATTTGAGTTCTAAAACATAAGATGACCTTTTGGGTCATCATTTTCTCCACCTCTAAAACAATCGTTCGTCCTCGAACGGACATAGAAAAGTACCTGGGCTGGTGAAAAGGTAGGATATCTACTACGCATATCGAACTCGGACTCCCAAGTAGTTGCCTCAATAGGCTTAGCTCTCCACTGCACTCGAACTGAAGGGTAACTCTTTGATCTCAACTGGCGAACTTGCCTGGCTAGAATTGCCACTGACTCCTCCTCGTAAGTCAAATCCTTGTCTAATTGGACAGAGTTGAAATCTAACACATAGGACGGATCGCCGTGATACTTTTGAAGCGTGGACACATGGAATACCGGATGAACAACTTCTAAACTAGGTGGCAACACAAGCCTGTAAGCCACTTCTCCCACTCTCTCCAGAATCTCAAAAGGTCCGATATACCTAGGGCTTAACTTGCCCTTCTTTCCGAACCTCATTACACCCTTCATGGATGATACCCAAAGTAACACTCTCTCTCCGACCATGAATGCAACATCACGAACTCTACGGTCGGCATAACTCTTCTGCCTGGACTGAGCTGTACGAAGTCGATCCTGTATAATCTTGACCTTGTCCAAGGCCTCCTGAACTAAATCTGTACCCAATAATCGAGCCTCCCCCGGCTCAAACCACCCAACTGGCGACCTATACTGTCTACCATATAATGCCTCATAGGAAGCCATCTTAATGCCCGACTGGTAGCTGTTATTGTAGGCAAACTCCGCTAACGGCAAGAACTGATCCCAAGAACCTCCAAAGTCAATAACACAGGTGCGGAGCATATCCTCCAAGATCTGAATAGTGCGCTCAGACTGTCCGTCCGATGGAATGCTGTGCTCAACTCAACCCGCGTACCTAACTCACGTCTGTACTGCCCTCCAAAAGTGTGAGGTAAACTGCGTACCTCAATCAGAAATGATAGACACGGGCACACCGTGAAGACGGACAATCTCACGAATGTAAATCTCTGTCAACCGCTCCGAGGAATAGGTAACTGCCACAGGAATGAAATGCGCTGACTTAGTCAGCCTATCCACAATAACCCAAACTGCATGGAACTTCCTCTGAGTCCTTGGGAGTCCAACAACAAAATTCATAGTGATACGCTCCCACTTCCACTCGGAAATATCTAACCTCTAAAGTAAACCACCAGGTCTCTGATGCTCACACTTTACCTGCTGGCAATTTAGGCACCGAGCTACATAGGCAACTATGTCCTTCTTCATTCGCCTCCACCAATAATG
>AWOL01S0000795.1:0-75408 GCA_000715115.1 Nicotiana otophora
CTAACCCAACCTACTACCAAGTTGTCCTATTTCTCCAAGTCCTTTCCAAATTTCCTTCAAATTGATACTTCTCCTTTCTAGAACACGACGATCCCTAACAAAACTTCACCACACAAGAGACCCTAGTATAAAACCACAATGCCCTAAGGCCCATAATCCGATGACTCCCCTCTTAAGCACCCCAAGGCACCTCAACCGAGACACGCACTCTAAAGAGACCTTATGTGAACCTAAAACTATTTCATTCACCTTCTTGATACTGAAATGCACAATCCACAATGATATAAAATGCCACAAGTCTCGACACCATCCAATGCAACTCCCAGTTTCTATCCATATATAAATCTGGAAAATTCCAAATCGCTACATATAAATCTTGAATCCATTAGAACCATTCTCGAGAGTCATCCACTCTTCTCAAATCTCAATTAAACCGACCAAACAGACCGAACGACCTATGCCCCATTAGCATACCAACACCCAAGGGAGTAACCCACACTCCTAAGCAACTAAGCAGATTCCTACTCCATGTACACTACACCCTTCACGAATAACCACTCAATTATTTTATGATTCCCATATACCCATAGAGTGTAATACAACTTGTATCCCGAATTTCCTTTACCTGAGTCATCCTCGATCTCGACCTTTGCAAGTCATAACTGATTCACCAGTATACCCCGAACCGAAACCAATACAACACATAATCATGCAATCAACTCGTCGATAGAAGACTCCCCCACTTGGCTCAAAGCCAACAAAACAGTCGATAACATCACGATACCCATACTCTATTACTACCAAAATCCCACCCTGAAATTAAACTAAATCCTTCGTAAGCTCATGTAACACAAACCATATAATACCTCAAATCATCTGCAAATCTCGCATTCATCCTCGTGATAGTCAGGTCAATCATTACAACAGATCCAAACTCCAATCGCACAAATATACCCCACTGGTAGAAAAGAAAGCCTCCACACAACATTATAAAAATACACATCCGTAGATTACCTCACAGGTTATACCCCCACCTACTTAGCCTCAAACTGACATCTCTTTATACCCTTTCACAGCCACAACTACTAAGCAATCACTTAATCTCCCCGAGTCTGATCTTGACAATAAGACACGAGAACCTATTTCGTTCCAGCATTAAGCAACAGAAAGGATCCTTCAATGCACTCATACACGAGACTGTACGTCACAATAAAACGAAAATCAAGCACACAATAGCCCCTCCTTTACATTTCAAGGAAACACTTCTCGTCGCATTCAAATCTTCTTAACACATCCCGCAGTCGCATCATACTTATCACAAAGCCATTCTACCGCTCATCGAGCCACAAATTCTACTTATAGGAACACTACCAGACGTATAAGTCCAAAAGCACGCGATCACACAATCAAAATCTACGTGCCCAAGCTACAGTCAAAACCTGGCCTCCATTCCTCCAGACTGGCTCATCATCAGCACATAGAAATCACATCCCGCACCCCGTTCATAAAATCACAAACCGGCGATGCACAGCTGATACCGAGTGCTCGTGTGCTCATGAGAATGCATGGAAGGAATTCAACGAGTTATGTCTCAAGATGAATCAATTCCGCACGATAAGGAAAAACAGATGGGAAGTATATATCCTAAATGCCATGTAGCCTCTCGAAGATAGGTATGGACGTCATAATACCAATCCACAAGACTCTACTAGACACTTGCTCATGACTTGTAGAACCTATGAACCTAGAGCTATGATACCAACTTGTCACGACCCAAAATCCACTAGTTGTGATGGCACCTAACCCAACCCGCTAGGTAAGCCGACTAACCTTTAACCAATTCTAATAACAATTAATAAAGCGATTAAGTAAAGAAATATTTGAATCTTATACATTCCCCAAGGACTGGTAGTACGAATCATGAGCTTCTAAGAATAGTATTTACAAAGCCAAAATGAAATAAATACATAGTCTGTTTGAAAAGTACATAAACAGAGTTTTATAGATCTAAAGCTACCACGAACAAGAGGCAGCTACAACCGGGATGCAGGTACATCTTCAAGCCAGCTCCTATCAAACACAGCAACATCAATAACCAACATCTCCACGCAAGGTGCAGAAGTGTAGTATGAGTACAACCGACTCCATGTACTCAATAAGTAACAAACCTAACCTTAGGTTGAAAGTCGTGACGAGCTAACACAAGGTCGGATATAATACCAATACTCCACAACAGTGCATAACAGCATAATACAGGTAATAAGAGATGTATCTCAGAAGTAAAATGCTCAGCTCGTTCACAGTTCCAGAAAATAGTCATGCTTTTCAAGTATCTTAGTGAAAACCTAAATCTTTTACCGAAAATGCCAAAAATACAAGTAAGTTTGAAAACTGTAATTTTTTTTCTAAATATCCTTTCCACAATAAATAAAAATGTTTCATCTTCTTTCCAGATAGGAAGTGTGAAATACCTCTCTATGCCTATATATCAATTTGTGTAAAAAGTCTTGAATGGCGTGATACTATACAGCATGAGAAACAAATGCATCTTTATGCATATATGGCATGTGTGCATGCCAATGCCATGTATCTCAGAGATGCATCATGTACTCATACTCTCAGAGTACTCAATCTCACTGTCTCGCATCCTCTCTCACTATGCTTAATGCTCAGCACACTCAATCACTCAGCGTTGTACAATATCCGCCGCAGCGTGTAGCCTGATCCACATATATATAGTCGACTGCGCTCACTTGGGGTGTGCAAACTCCGAAGGGGTTCCTTCAGCCCAAGCGTTATATCGCGGCGGCGTGCAGCACGATCTCGTTTTATATACAGCCCTAAGGCTCGTTATGATGTGCAACCCGATCTATATACATACACTCCTCAGGCTCGTTGCGGTGTGTAACCCAATCCATATAAAATATAATCATTATAATATGCTGCAGCCTGCAGCCCGATCCCAAAATGTCACTCTCACTCAGACCCTCGTCCTCACTCAGTCATCAATCTCTCCAGTCTCACTCAAGGGCACACAATGTCATGAAACTAGCCCGATAACAAGGATATGATGTATCAATAAACAACAACTGAGACTGAGATATGATATGAATGCATGAATATGACTAAGTATGATATATCAATGAAATCAGAGAGATGAGAGCAAGAAACGACCACTATGGGTCCTAACAATATCAGCATAAAGTCTAAACATGATATTTAGTATGATTGACAGCTCAGTTACTTTATCACATGGTGATAACACAGATATCAACAAAATAGGCTACTGTACAGTGCCATGGAAGCAACAGAGTCACAATTCACAGGTTTCAGACCCACACGCCCATCACCTAGCATGTGTGTCACCTCAATACCGATCACATAACATGTATTACGGGGTTTCATACCCTTAGCACTAAGTTTAGAAGAGTTACATACCTCGAACAAGCCAATACCAATGCCGAGCAAGCCAAACGATGCTCCAAAGATGCCATCATGCGCGTTTCGACCTTCGAACGGCTCTAAACTAACCAAAAACAACTCAAGTACATCAAATAAAGCCCAAGGAAACAATTCCAAATGAAAAAGGTCGAATCTTTAATCACAAGCCCAAAATCGGCCAAAACGTCTAACACAGGCTCACACCTCAGAACCCAACAAAACTCATAATATCCGACAACCCATTTAATTACGAGTCCAACAATACTAGTTTCACTCAAATCCGACTTCGAATCGATATTCAAAACTCGAAATTTACATTATTAAACTTTAGGCCAAAACCCCCAATTTCCTCTTTGAAAATCATAATCCAATTACCAAAAATGAAGATAGATTAATGAAATATAACCAAAACCGAGTAGAGCACACTTACCCCAATTCTTGTGATGAAATTTGCTCCAAATATCGCCTCAATCCGAGTCCCACATCTCAAAATATGATACAAGAACTAAAAACCTCGATTTTTATAGCCTCTGCCCAGCACTTTTCGCATTTGTGTAACGACCCAGCCGGTCGTTTTGAGAATTTAAATCTCGTCCGACAGCATAAGGTCCTGAGCAGCTTCGTATTATGTGCCTTGACTTGCGTACGTGGTTGAATTCAGTTACCGGATGATCCAGAGTGATTTGGGACACTTGTCCCTAAAACGGAAGCTTAAGTCTTAGGATTTTTGACCATAGTCGGAACTATGTGAAGATAACTCCATAATGGAGTACCGTCGGTTCCGTTAGCTCTGTTGGGTGATTTTGGTCTTAGGAGCGTGTCCGGACTGTGAATTTGAGGTCTGTAGCTGATTTAGGCTCGAAATGGAAAAAGTTAAATTTTTGCAGATTTTGACCGGAAGTGGACTTTTTGATATCAGAGTAGGAATGTGACTCTGAGAGTTAGAACAGCTCCGTTATGTTATTTGGGACTTGCCTGCAAAATTTGACATCATTCCGGGTTTGTTAGATTGGTTTCGACACGAGTTTTCAAAGTTGGAAGTTTTGGAAGTTCATAAGTTTGATTCGTGGTGCGATTTGTATTTTCGGCATTGTCTGATGTGATTTGAGACCTCGAGCGAGTCCGTGTTGGGTTATGGGACTTGTTGGTATGTTTAGACGGGGTCCCGGGGGCCTCGGATGAGTTTCGGATGGGTTACGGGTCTTTTCTCCCTATTTTTGAACTGTTGTTATCTGTCATCTGGTTTCCTTCATCGCGTTTGCGTCCTTGCCTTCGCATTCGCGTAGTGTTATTTTGGAGGGTGAAATATTTCCTCTTCGCATACGCAGTCACCCTCTCACATTCGTGAAGTTCTACCACCCCCCCTCTTCGCGTTCGCATTCCATATCTCGCGTTCGCGAAGTGCAAACCAGGCCCTAGGCACTGTTGATCATTTTTCTCTTCGCGTTCGCGTGTCACTTACACGTTCGTGTAGCTATTCCATTACACTCTTCACGTTCACGTGCTACTTCATGCGTTCGCGAAGAGCAGTCATTGGGCCATCATAGTTTTTCTCTCCGCATTCGCGAACGTGTTGTCGCGTTAGCGAAGAACAACTGGGCAGCTTTTGTTTCTCTTCATCGCGAACGCGTCCCTTTCTCCGCGTTCGCGATGCACAAAACCCCTGGGCAGAATATAAAATCCTCTAAACCGAGGGTTTGCCATTTTCACCATTTTTGGAGTTCTAGAGCTTGGTTTTGAGCGATTCCTTGTGGGTTTTTCAAGCAAATCGATTGGGTAAATGTTCTTCACCTAGAATTTATTTATTTCCATGATTCTATCTTTATTTTTATCATTTACTTTGTGTTTTGAGTTGAGGAAAATGGTGGTTTTTGAAGAAAAAATTCAAAATGAAAAATCATGATTTGAGGGACGAAATGGTATTGGAATTTGATGATTTTTGTATGGTTAGACTCGTGAGTGAATGAGTGTTCGTATTTTGTGACTTTTACCCGATTCCGAGACGTGGGCTCGGATCGATGTTTTAGGGAGGATTTCGGAATTTTTGTTAAAGTATTGATTTTATTAATTAGATGAGTATATTATGGTTGTATTCATGATATGCAATTGTGTTTGGCTATAATTGGGTCATTCGGAGTCGAATAATTCAAAAAAAGGACATTCTTATGGACTGGTTGAGCTTGGTTTGAGGTAAGTATCTTGCCTAACCTTGTGTGGGGGATTTGTTCCTTAGGATTGAGTTTTCTATGTTGATTGTAGTCCATGCACGCGAGGTGACGAGTGCGTGCTCGGACTTATTTGTGAAAAGTTGGCCTTTTAGGATTCTTAGGTCATTATATTCACTGAGTATGAAGTTGTTCTTGATATGATTAAGTTCCTATTTAGTAGTTTCACCTCTACATGCTTTAATTAGAATTAATTGCTTTCAGGATTCACTCTTATTGCCTATTTGACTCTTATTTGACTTAACTGAAGATTTTACCTCCTCTATTGCCATACTATCTTTTCATAACTGCTTATCTTTATTTAAAATTATTATTATATCATCTTATAATTTATTCAGTCTTAATTGAGGTTATGATTATCTTTCCGCTGCTTATCCTTAATTAAATTGTTGAAAATCCTTAGTAATTCCTCAACCTTAAAAGAAGTTTTAGATATCCTATATCTTAGTCGACTTGTTTTATTTAGAATTATTTGACTCGTGTTAGTTTTCCTGTTGTTGAAATGTATATTGTGGGATCGTTGATACACATTAGCTTCCCTTTGTTGAACTGTTCCTTTTACGCCTAGCATTCTTTATTGTGGTTATTCCTTATGAATTGGTTCTACCGTTTCTTTGTGAATTAAAGTTCTTGAGTTGATTTACTTGTCGTACTTTGTATTATTGTCATTGTTGTTGTGGTACTTGTTGTGGTGATGAACGAGGTTTCTGCCGTGCGGTTGTTATTATTGTGATGCACGGGGTTTTTGTCGTGTGGTTGTTATTATGGGGTTGCACAAGGTTTCTACCATGCTATTGTTACCATTGATATTTGCGCATGTGGCGAGACAAGGCGGTCATTTATATTACTATTGCACACGTGGCGAGCCAAGGTGGGATATATCAGGGATTGATTTGTGATGATTTATGGCTTGGGGGCATTCTTGCTGTTGATATTTGTGTGGTGGTATACGTACCTGTGTGAGCTTTGTCTTGTGAAAGCGGTGAGAAAATATTCTACGTGTTCTCCATTCTTCTTCTTCCTTATGCTTATTTGCTAGTTTGGACTATATTAGGACATTTACACAAGCATACACGTAGTTAAGCACTCTTATCGGAATGTTCTTGATATTGTTGAGCATAGATGCTCACCCTTGTTTACTTGCCTTCTATGTGAGAATGGCTCTATTGGCATGTGAGTCATCAGTGCGGTTATGAGGTATTATAATGGCACAGGATGCCAAGTGTTAGGGTTCAGGTATTGAAACTCGTGAATTGTGAATAAATCCGAGGTTCGGTACCTCGTGGAGTTCTTGGCTAAAACCTGATGTAAAAGTGGTTGTAGTTGCTGAGTTATTACTTGTCCTTACATATTTGTGATTCCGGATTTAGGCTGTATTCCATTCACTTTGTCTGTGTCATTTTCATAATATTCTGATGATGCTTGTTGATTCTTTCTTTAATTCCATTACTGCATTGTGAGCCATATTGCATAGTCCTTATGTAGACATCATACTCCTGTTGTTCATATACTATACCTGTTTAGTTTATTAGACCAGTGGGTGTCTTGACTGTTCCTCGTCACTACTCAACCGAGGTTAGCCTTGATACTTACTGGGCACCGATGTGGTGTGCTCATGCTACTCTTCTGCATAGTTGTTTTTGTGCAGATCCTGGAAATTGTTCGTTAGCTAGCTGTGTGGACCGTTGCTGCGGAGACTCAAGGTAAACCGGTCACTGCGTTCGCAGGCTTCGGAATCACCTTCAACTTTTCGTTTTGCACTGTTTATTCTTATTTTTAGACAGTTGTATTTAGAAGTTTTCTAGCAAACACTCTGTAGAACTTATGACTTTTACTACCGGTTTTGGAAATTTTAAGAGATTCTATTTAAATAATATTATTGTTTTAATTATTGTTAGGCTTACCTAGTCCCTAAGACTATGTGCCATCACGATACCCAAACGGAGGAAAATTGGGTCGTGACAATTTGTGGACAAATAGTCACATCTGCGACCATCGCATCTGCGGTAACTGTTTCGCTTCTGCGACCACAACTAACCAGCTGGCCCCTCGCCCCTGAGGAACAATTTCTGCATCTGCGCACTCGTAGGTGCGACTCCTCCTCCGCATCTGCGATGACCTCTAGCCAAGCCTGCTACGCTTCTGCGGCCAATTGTCTGCATCTGCGGACTCGCATCTGCGCCCACTCTTCTACAGATGCGGAAACACCAGAACCAGAAATCTTCAGCAATACAACATGAAATGAAAATGATTTGAACCCCGTCCGAAACTCACCCGAGGCCCCCCGGGACCTCAAACAAATATACCAACAAGTCCCATAACATAATACGGACCTATTCGAGGCTTCAAATCACATCTAACAATATCGGAACGACAAATCATACCTCAATTTAAATTCAATGAACTTTGAAACTTTAAACTTCCACAACCGATGCCGAAACCTATCAAATCACATCCGATTGACCACAAATTTTGCACACAAGTCACATTTGACATTACGGACCTGCTCCAACTTTCAGAATCAGAATCCGACCCCGATATCAAAAAGTCCACTCCCGATCAAACTTTTCAAAATTTCAACTTTCGCCATTTCGAGCCAAATTCAACCACGGACCTCCAAATCACAATACGGACATGCTCCTAAGTCCAAAATTACCCAACGGAGCTAACGAAACCATCAAAATTCCAATCCGAGGTCAAATACTAAAAAAGTCAAACTTGGTCGACTCTTTCAAATTTAAAGCTCCCTAGTTGAGAATTATTCTTCCAAATCAGTCCCGAATAACCTGAAGACCAAAACCGACAATTCACACAAATCAAAATGCATCATACGGAGCTACTCACGCGCGTAAACTATCGAGCGGAGTGCAAATACTCAAAACGACCGGTTGGGTCGTTACACTGTTATTGGCTACTGGTGTTGTACTTTGTCCTATGTTCCAGCTCGTCTCTACTTTCAACCTAAGGTTAGGTTTGTTACTTATTGAGTACATGGGGTCGGTTGTACTCATACTACACTTCTGCACCTTGCGTGCAGATATTGGATGATGATGTTGATGTGATCGTCGAGAGCGGGATTTGAAGACGTACCTGTATTCCGGTTGTAGCTGCCTCTTGTTCATGGTAGCCTTAAATTTATCAAAATCGGTTTATGTACATTTTGAACAGATGATGTATTTATTTTATACCACCTTTGTAAATTCTAATCTTTGAAACTCATGATTTGTACTACCAGCCCTTGGGAATTCTTGAGTAAAAGCAGTTTTATTATCCTTTCTTTACTTAATAAATCGCATTTAAATTGGATAGTTGTTAATTGGCTTACCTGACGAGTTGGGTTAGGTGTCATCACGAATAGGTGGATTTTGGGCCGTTACTAAGAACGAAGAAGAAAACTGGATTAGCATAACAGGTAAATTTTACCTTTTAAGATAAGGACAGAATAACTCTCTCACCTTTTGAATGGAAAAACAGTTTCCTTTGAGCCAAAAGCAAATAAAAAAACAACAAATTCTTGCTGGAATTTACAAAATGCTATTGCTATCCCTTATTGAAGGAATACTTTAAGAATTACAACGATATGATTAGTTCTTTTTCTTCAAAGAGAAATATCTTTAAAAAAATTAAGATTATTATCCTATAGTATTACGAAAAATATCATATCATTGCTTGAAGCTTGTATATATGACTCATTCTTGACATTTCAAACACCATTCCAATTCTGGATTCCACAACATGGACCATGTCTATTTTGCTTTCCCCTCCCTCTTGCTCTTCCCTTACCTCAGTAGCTGCTCTCCTTCCTCTAGCATTTGCGATATGCAGGCTACACGTGTTTCTTTACTATGCATAGTGGTGAAACTAGAAATTTCTCCAAGGGTGTTTAAACTTAAAAGAAGCAAAAAAACATTTCGACGAAAGGTATTCAATATATATTATATACCTCTAAAACCTAATATTTTTACTTAATATATAAAGTCGACGAAAGGTGGTTAATTGAACATCCTTTTAACGCTTCGCTCCTGACCACGCAATCTACACTATGTATTTCTCTTCCTATTCCTTTTCTCCTACCTGTACGATTTGTGGGCATTGTGTTAAATTCTTTATCATCATAATTACTGCTTTTTCTCATGACCTAATAGAACACCATAAAACCAAATAACATTCATATGAAAGTATTAACATATCTAGTGGTGCCAAAATAAAATAAAAAAATAATTATACATCCATATTATCCACTAAAAATTGGTCTGGTTAATGAACTTTTTAAAAATGGGTCAAATGTGTGTAAGATTCATATTATCCACTTAATAAATGGATAACTAATGCGTTTAACTTTTACATTTGCAAATATTCAAATTGGGGGTTTGTCAAGTTTGGGAGACTATGAATTCTCCCAAATGTAATCATATTCAAAAAAAAATGAATAATATGGATATCCATATTATCCGTCGATTAACCCATTTTTTATCTGTATTAAATATGAGTCTAATCGGATAATTTATCCATTTTTATATTAGCCTTTGTTGATTCGTTCATATCCTAACCGACCCGCTCGTTTACCTCCTAAACATAACCATAGTGGTAGCCTGGTAGGAGAAAGGCGTTTACCTTCGAAAAGCAAAGGCTAGCGGGAAACCTTCTTGAATGAATACTAAATTTTAAGGGAAGTTTAGTCTTGAATAAAATGTAACCGTTATTAATGTACGAATCTGCATTTTTAGAAATGTTTCTTTTTGAATGAAAACAATTAATTATATTGCTGTAATTCTTTGTGCTAAGTATTAATCCCGGTGTACTCCAAATTTATTTTATTACTAATATTCATTTTTTGAAGATGTTTCTCTTTGAAAGAAGACATTAATCGTGTTTTTGTAACCTTAAGGTCTCCCTCCGAACAAGGAATAGTAATTACATTTTGTAAATTTCGGCAAGGGTGTCTTTTTTTATTTTTTTTTTATTGGCATTTGAGTCAAAGGAAATTCTTTTTTTCCATTTAAAACGTGAGAAGTAAATTTTCTTACTCTAAAAGGTTAAGAGGGTTTGGTGAAATTTATTCATATTTATGCACACCTGTGTTTATATTAAATCAAATACTTTAACTTAGTAGCTAAAAATTATGATGAAAATACATATTAGTTAACCATAATCAAATGATAGGTGCGATATATGAAATACTAATCTTGCATTTATTACACTGATATAAATATCGAGTGACTATAAATCTACTATTAAAAAATTTGGCTAGATTAGTAATACAGAGATACAATACTGTTAGGATCAAAAAAATATGATGCATGTAGAAGCTAACAATGCAAAGCTGGTGGACGATAAATTAGGCAAAAAAGACAATATACTAAAGAATAGAACAGTATAATGGGGTTTGGTCAATTGATCTATATATAAAAACTAGTATAAAAATAAAAAACTATTGAGATAAAAATCTTTCCCTAAACAAAACTCTTTAATGACTACATTGCGGATATTGTTGTTGTTATTGTGACAAGGATTTTCAATTTATATAAGTGCAAAACTTCTCTGCCAAGAAAAGGATAAGGCATATGAAGAGAGGAATTGTCAAGAAAATCTCCTCAAAACTTAAATTGGTCAAGTGACCTCCTATTTTCTTTCTCAATTTCTTTTGGGTTGAAAAATTGCTAAATGAGTGGATTAAGGTAGATGGGGCCTTTTTAATATTTTTAAAACTTGTGGGTCACCTATAAAGTTTGAAAAATAAACTTTCTTTCTAATTATTTTCCTCTTTCATCTCTCTCACTCAACCCCCTCGACCACGGTGGTTTCTGGCGGGAAGGGACAAGAACCAAGCTTCGATTTTGGGCGGAATCGTCTTTATAAACCCAACAAGCATTGTATTGTTGCTCAGAACGTGTCAATTTTGGTAAATCCTAAATTTTTTTTTTCGTTTCTCACATTTGTGATTTGGGATCTTGTAGAGGGATTCGTTCATGTGCATGTTCAAGATCGATTGGGTTGTGTATAACCATATCTTATATGGCGTGGGTGGCGACCTAATGTTTATTGATAAACGTGTGGTCGATTGTCTTCTGGTCATAGATGTTTGCTGGAATTGGGGCTTATGTTTTTTATTCTGATCATAAGTTTCAAATTATTAAATGTGACATTGCAGATTTGCATGTAGGTAACATGAGGACGAAATCAATTACTAAGAAGCATATTCCTTCGGCAAAGAAGAAAATTGCACATCCTTCAAAGCCTCCAAACATGAAAGGAAATGCAAAAACACAAGAAGCATTACCAAGTAAAGCAAATGCTTAGCCTTCAAAAACTGCTACCAGAAAACGAAATGTAAAGACTTCTAAAGCTTCCCCTAGTAAAGGAAATGCTGAGATTTCTAAGCATGATAGGAAGAAAAAGAACAAAGAGCCATCAAAGTCTATCGGTAAAAAAAGAACAAGATTAAGGTCTAGATTAGTTGACGAGGACATACATGTTAGTAAAAAATCTGTTTCAAGGAGCTTAGCATTAGAAGATGTTCATGAGGACGAGGAAAAAGACTTGGACTTAAATTCAGCACAAATTCAAATGGAAGAACAAGTGGTTTCTGAAAAAATAATTATCGAAGAAGAAAAGGATAGTGATGATAAAGCTTTAGGTCGGGAGGATGATGAAAATGGTGATGATGTTGCTCAGAAGGTTGATAAAAATGATGAAGAAGAAGATATAGCAGAAGAAGTAGATGATGAAGAAGAAAATGATGAACAACTTGAAGATAGTGAAGATGGGTTGGAAAGTGAAGCACATGCAGCAGTTGAAGTTGACCAGGATGATCTGTCAATTTTTGTGTTTGTAAGGGTGATCGACGCATTTAAATAAAAATTCAAAACTTTTCTAAGAAAGCATAGACGTTTCCCGACCAAGATTAGTATGAGATCTAGGATCAATTTATTCCATGAGTTCAAGGATAAACTTAGAACAGTCAAATTGTGTGATGAACTGATAGATCATTTGAGTTCTAGCCCTTATTTCCATGTTTCAAGACCTCGAATAACTCTGTTTTTATATTTTTCGATTTACGTACACAGTCCGTGTCTTTTTACGGAAATATTTTATGTGAAAAATTAAAGAAAATGTGAATTTTAACTTTAAAAATGACTTGAGTTGACTACGATCAATATTTTGTGTAAACGACCCCGATCAGTATTTTGACGATCTCGGTGGGTCCGTATCGTGATTTTGGACTTGTTCGTATTCCCGAAATTAAATTCGAAAGTCCCTAATTTAATTTGGCATGATTTGTTGAAAACTAGTAGTAACTTGAAGGTTTAAAGAATTCGTAAGTTTGACCGTAGGTTGACTTTATTGCTACCAGGTTTGGATTTTGGTTTCGGAACTTGGTATAGGTTTATTTTACTATTTAAAAATTGTCTGCAAAATTTAGTGCAAAACGGAGTTGATTTGATAGGATTCAGACTCGGTTGTGAATTTAGAAGTTCCTGAGTTTCTTTGAAAATTTCATGCATTTTGATGTCTAGTTCTAGATATTATTTAGGTGTTAGGATCACGCGAGCGAGTTCGTGTGATATTATTACACTGCGTGCATAATTGGTTTAGAGCCCGAGGGATTCGGATGAGGTTCAGATAGGCTACAGACCATTTCGAACTTGAAAAATTGCTGATTTTTGTTGTTGCTGATGTCTTGTGCAATGTGCTTTGCGATCGCGAAGGTGAATCTGGGTTGGGGCGGAAATCGTTCTTCGAGAACGCAAGGAAACGGTCGCGAACGCAAAGTAGTTGCGGACTTACCCTATGCGAACGCGACCGTCCACTCGCGAACACGTAGGGTTATGGGATCTGGGAGGGGATCTTTCCGATATTTTAAAGTGAACGCGAGCCTAGGCTCGCGAATGCGAAGGACAGGGGGAGAGCCCATCGCGAACATGAAGAGTATATCACGAACGCGAAGTCCAATTGCATCGCTATACTTCGCGATCCCGTCAGGTCCTTTGCGAACACGAAGAAGACCTGACGCCAGTGATTAAAGCAGTCCAAAATCGAGATTCTTCCCCTTTTTCACCATTTTCAAGTTTGAGCTCGGCCTAGAGTCGATTTGGAAGAGGTTTTCACCCCAACTTCATAGGTTAGTAGATTTTAACTTGTTTCTTTACATTTCCATAAACACCCATTGATTTTTATTCTTTAATCTATGTTTTTCCATAGTAGAAATCAGGAATTTAGGTAGAAATTAGGAATTTTCAGAAATTGAGATTTAGACCTCAAATTGAGGTTGGATTTTGAAACTAGTCACATAATCGGGCTCAAGGGTGAATGGGTAATTGGGTCTTGGTCCTAATCTCGGGTTTTGACCAAGCGGGCCCTGGGTTGACTTTTGTTGACTTTTTCCTAAATTATTAAACATTGAATCTTTTTCACTCATGTGTAGTTTCTAAAGCTTATTTTGAATTATTTGAACTATATTTGGTTAGATTTGATTGGTTTGGAGGCTAATTCTAGAGGAAAAGCCGTGGTTGAGCATTGATTTGGTTGCGTAGTGAGGTAAGTGTCATGGTTAATCTTGACTTAAGGGATTAGGACTTGTTGGACTATTTGCTAAGTGTTTTATGTGTGGGAACAATGTATATGTGAGGTGACGAGTACCTATACATTGTCATTGGGTTAAAGCATGGGGTGAACATTATTTCTTTGTATTATATTATTTCGTTAATTATGTTATCCATGCTTAGGTTAGATTATTATTTCTTTTAATTATTCGTTTCGTATTTATTGCATATTTTAAAGATGTTGAATATTTTGGAAGTTGAAGTTTGATATCATGGCACCATATTTGAAGCGAAATTATTCCCCGCCTTGTTTTTATTATTCGGATTTATATTGTTGCTTGGTGAGGAAGATAGAAAAGTACGAAGGGTATTGACGTGCCTTATTTGCATTCATTATCATATATTGAGAGATTTGAGAGTAAAAGTACGAAGGTTGATGTCGTACCATTTTCATATTATTGTTTAATTTGATTTCCGATTTTGGTGATTTAGTTGGTTATACTGTTGCTTAATTTGAAAGATGTTATTTCATAATTTTGTACTTGCCATTTTATGATATTTTCCCCTTTTTCATGTCCCCTCCCAGTTAATATTATATCATTCTTCTTGTTATTCTGTTGTTTTATATATACTTGTATAGGGTTCTTATGTAGGTGTCTTGTCATAGCCTCGTCACTACCTCGTCGAGGTTAGGCTCGACACTTATGAAGTGCATTGGGTCGGTTGTACTCATACTACACTTCTGCAGTTCTTGTATAGATATTGGTATTGGTCCCAGCGGTGCTTGAGGTGTGTCGTCTCGAATCACGTTCACTTCGGAGACTTGAGGTAGATCCGCTGGCGTTCGCAGACCTTGAAGTCCCCTTCTATTTCCTACTTTTACTGTTTATCTCTTTCGAATAATTGTATTTATTTCAGACTATGTTTGTAGACTTCTAGTTGCTCGTATATTCTTGACTCCAGATTTCTGAGAGTAGTTAGTATCACATGGTTTATATTCGCACTATGTTAGGTTTGGCATTTATTTCTTGTTGAATATCATTATTTTGTTTTTAGCTGTTAAAATTTGTTTATTATCTATTTCTCATCGAGCGCCTAGTAAGTGGATGTTAGGCGCGATCACGCCCCCGAAATTGGGATTCCGGGTCGTGACAAGTTGGTATCAGAGCACTAGGTTACTTAGGTCTCACGAGTCATGAGCAAGCTGAGAAGAGTCTGGAGGATAGGTACGGAAACGTACTTATCTTCTAGAGGATATGGAGTTTTAGAGGAAAAAAACTCACTTCTTTCTTTCCCTATCATGCTATTTTATTCTATCATTGATGTTTGGATCATTCCAATTTTGTTCTCTCGTAGATTGTAAGAACACGCACAACATCTACAGTTGGACAAGAGCCGGAACACCCTGTTGCAACCATTACTAGGGGTAGGGGGTGGGGTCGAGCTAGAGGCCGAGGCAGAGGCAGAGACAGAGCTCAGCCTAGAGCTCGAGCAGACCACCCAAAATGGAGCCTAAGACTGATCATGAGGAGGAGATCCCAGCTCAGACTATACCAGTCGGATCTGCTTAGGTCCTGGAGGGATTTATAGTCACTCCGGTGCTTCAGGACGCTGTAGTCCGTTTAGTGGACCTTATGGAGAGTGTGGCCCAAACCGGTGCATTTCTGATGGCACCAACCATCTCTCGGGCTGGGGGAGGGGCACAGACTCTCGCTACTCACACTCCGGAGCAATTGGATCCCATATATCAGACTCCAGTAGTCCAGCCAGTTGAGGTAGTTCAGCCTGTTGTTGCTGCACAGACCGAGGAGAGGCCCGCAATGTCTTCTGAGGGATTGATGATATTGGATAAGTTCACAAATCTCTTCCCTATTCACTTCAGTGGTGCACCTTCTGAGGACCCACAATATTACTCAAACCGTTGCCACGAGGTGTTACGTAACATGGGTAATTTTAAGATCGATGGGGTCGACTTTGCAGTGTTCTAGATGACCGATTCTGCCAAGAGATGGTGGCGGGATTATGTGATGACCAGACTAGCTGGTTCACCTTCACTTACGTGGGATTAGTTTTCGCAGTTATTTTTGGAGAAGTTTATTCCTTTCACTTTGAGAGAGGAGTACCGCAAGCAGTTTTAGCGCCTTCAATAGGGTAGCATAACTGTTACCCAGTATGAGACCCGATTTATGGACCTAGCTCTCCAATTAGTTATCTTACTCCCTACTGAGAGGAAGAGAGTGAGTAGATTCATTGATGGACTTACTTTCAGTATTAGGCTATAGGTGACCAAGGAGACCAGAGATGATATTTGCTTCCAGAGGGCCGTAGAGATTGCTAAACGGGTTGAGATGGTTCATGGTCAGGATAAGGGGGCGGTATCTGAGAAGAGGCCTTGTCATTCTGGTAGTTTCAGTGGTGCCTCGTCTGGAGGAAGGGGTTCATTTGGTAGGGGCTATCCTCCCAGGCCGTTTTAGTCAGCGCTTCAGGCATCCCATAGTGCTTCAGGTAGTCGTGGTTCTTATGTGCCTCATCCTGAGCAGCTAGCCTACAGTGCATCATCAGCTCCTATTAGTGCACCTCCAATCCAGAGTTATCAGGGTGGTTATCTAGGTCGACAAAGCCAATTCTAGGGTCAGTAGTCACAATAGCCGAGGGCTTGTTATACTTGTGGAGATCCGAGGCACGTTGCTTGATTTTTCCCCAGGTCACAGGGCAGCATGCCATAACAGAGTTATCATGCCATGGTTCCGGCACCAGTTGCTTCACCGCCTACTCAACCAGCTAGAGGCGGGGGTCAGGCTGTCGGAGGTCGAGGTCAGGCCATTAGTGGTAGAGGTCAGGCCAATAGAGGTGGAGGCCAGCCAGCTAGAGGCCGCCCGAGAAGCGGAGGTCAGAGTGGTAGGGCCCAACCCCATTTTTATGCATTTCCAGCTAGACTTGAGGCTGAGTCATCTGACGCTGTCATCACAGGTATTGTTCTAGTTTTCCATAGAGATGCTTCAGTATTTTTATCCGGCTCTACTTATTCCTATGTGTCATCCTATTTTGCTTCCTATTTGGTTATGCCTCGTGATTCTTTGAGTGCTCCTATATGTGTATCCATGCCTGTGGGAGATTCTATTGTTGTAGATTGTGTTTATCGCTCGTGTGTGATTTCTATCGGGAGCCTTAAGACTAGTGTAGATCTCCTACTTCTTGATATGACTTGGATGTATTTTAGGCATGGATTGGTTGTCTCCTTATCACACTATATTGGAATGTCATGCCAAGACGGTGACCTTAGCCATGTCGGGGTTGCCTCGATTAGAGTGGAGAGAGACTCCAAGCTATTCTACCAACAGGGTTATTTCTTATGTGAAGGCTCGGCGTATGGTCGAGAAGGGATGTCTAGCATATTTGGCCTATATCCGTGATTCTAGCGCGGAGGTACTTTTCATGGATTTAGTACCAGTTGTGCATGAGTTTTCAGAGGTATTTCCTACAGATTTGTCGGGGATGCCACCCGACAGAGATATCGACTTCTGTATTGACTTGGCTCCGGGCACCCAGCCCATTTTTATTCCACCATACCGTATGGCCCCACCTGTGTTGAATGAACTAAAGGAGAAGTTGTAGGATTTGCATGATAAGGGATTCACCAGACCTAGTGTCTCGCCCTGGGTGCACCGGTCTTGCTCGTGAAGAAGAAGGATGATTCGATGAGGATGTGTATAGATTATCGGCAGTTGAACAAAGTCACTATCAAGAACAAGTATCCGTTTTCAAAGATTGATTTGAGATCTGTCTACCATCGGTTGAAGATTAGGGCATCGGATGTCTCTAAAATAGCTTTCCGGAATCTGTATGGGCATTATGAGTTCCTAGTAATGTCATTTAGTTTGACAAATTCCCCAACAACATTTATGAATTTGATGAATCGAGTATTTAAGCCCTATTTGGATTCGTTTGTGATCGTTTTCATTAATGATATCTTGATCTACTCCCGCAATCGAGAGGAGCATGAGCATCATCTTCAGATTGTACTTCAGACTCTGAGTATAGCCAGTTATATGCCATGTTTTCAAAGTGTTTTGGGTGGATTTGGTTACCTTTTTGGGACATGTTGTATCTGCCAAGGGCATTAAAGTGGATCCTAAGAAGATTGAGGCAGTTCAGAACTGGCCTAGACCTACTTCAGCTACAGAGATTCGGAGCTTTGTGGGTTTGGTGGGTTATTATCGCCAATTCGTGGAGGGGTTTTCATCCATCGTAACCCCATTGACTAGATTGACCCAGAAGGGTGCCCCATTCAGGTGGTCCGATGAGTGTGAGTTGAGCTTTCATAAGCTCAAGATTGCTTTGCCTACAACTACGGTGTTGGTGTTGCCTAAAGGTTCAGGATCCTACATTGTGTATTGTGATGCATCGCATATTGGGCTTGGTGCAGTATTGATGCAGAATGGCGGGGTGATTGCATACGCGTCTCGATAGATGAAGGTTCATGAGAAGAATTACCTTGTTTATGACCTAGAGATGGCAACTATTGTTCATGCATTGAAGATTTGGAGGCATTACCTCTACGGCGTGCCGTGTAAGGTATTCGCAGATCATCAGAATCTACGGTATTTGTTTAAGCAAAGGATCATAACTTGAGGAAGCGGAGGTGGTTAGAGCTGCTGAAAGACTAGGATATCACCATCTTGTATCATCCCGGGAAGGCCAATGTAGTGGCCGATGCCTTGAGTAGAAAGTTATGAGTATGGGTAGCCTTGTATATATTCCACTTGGTGAGAGACCGCTAGCATAAGATGTTCAGGCCTTGGCCAATCCGTTCGTGAGGTTAGATGTTTTGGAGCCTAGTTGGGTTCTTGCCTGCACTGACTCTCAATCTTCTTTGTATGAGCGCATCAAAGAGCGTCGGTATGATGATCTCTATTTGCTTGTCCTTAAGGACACGGTGCAGCACGGTAATGTCAAGAAGGTTTCTACTAGAGATGATGGGGTGTTGCAGATGCAGGGTTGGATTTTTGTGCCCAATGTGGATAGGCTTTGTGAGTTGTGTCTTAACGAGGCCCACCGTTTGTGGTATTCAATTCATCTTGGTGCCGCCAAGATGTATCAGGATTTGAGGCAGAATTATTGATGGAGAAGAATGAATAGAGATATAGTTGCGTATCTGGCTCAGTACTTGAATTGCCAGCAGGTGAAGTACGAGTATCAGAGGCCTGGCGGTTTGCTTCAGAGACTTGAGATTCCCAAGTGAAAGTGGGAGTCTATTACCATGGATTTTGTTGTTGGGCTCCCACGGACTTTGAAGAAATTTGATGTAGGAGGGTTGTTGAGGATAGGTTAACCAAGTCGACACATTTCCTTTCAGTGGCAGCTACCTATTATTCAGAGCAGTTGGGTGAGATCTATATCCGTGAGATTGTTCTTCTTTACGGTGTGCCGGTGTCCACTATTTCTGATCGGGGCACACAGTTCACATCGCACTTCTGGAGGGTCGTACTACGTGAGTTAAGCACACGAGTTGAGTTGACCACATCATTTAACCCCTAGACAAACGGGAAGTCCGAGCACACCATTTAGATATTGGAGGATATGCTTCGTGCCTATGTTATGGATTTCGGAGGTTCTTGGGATCAGTTCTTGCCGCTTGCGGAGTTTTCCTATAATAACAGCTGCCAATCAACTATTCAGATGGCTCCTTATGAGGCCTTATATGGGAAGCAGTGTCGTTCGCCAGTTGGTTGGTTTGAGCCAGGAGAGGCTCGATTGTTGGGTACTGATTTGGTTCAGGATACCTTGGAAAAGGTAAAGATGATTCAGGATAGACTTCGTACAGCATAGTCTAGGTAGAAGAGTTATGCCGACCGGAGAGTTCGTGATGTTGCATTCATGGTTGGAGAGAGGTCGGGTTTCACCCATGAAGGGTGTGATGAGGTTCGAGAAGAATGGCAAGTTGAGACCTAGGTATATCAGACCCTTTGAGATCCTTGAGAGAGTTGGTGAGGTGGCCTACAAGCTTGCATTGCCACCTAGCTTATCAGCAGTTCATCTAGTGTTCCATGTTTTCATGCTCCGGAAGTATCACGGTGATCCATCCCATGTATTAGATTTTAACTCAGTCTAATTGGACAAGGATTACGAGGAATATTCGGTGTCCATTCTAGTCTAACACGGAAGGTCCGGAAGTTAAGGTCTAAGAGTTATCCTTCTGTTAGAGTGCAGCGGAGAGGTCAGCCGATCGAGGGAGCTATATGGGAGTCCGAGTCCGATATGCGGAGTAGATACCCATACCTTTTCACCTTTCTATGTTTGTTCGAGGATGAACGTTTGTTTTAGCGATGGAGAATGAGATGACCCGATATGTTATTTTGAGTTCTAACCCTTATTTTTGTGTTTTGAGACCTCGATTAGCTCTGTTTTGCATTTCTCGATTTGCATGCGCAGTTTGTGTCTTTTTCCGGAAAGATGTTATGTGAAAATTTAAAGAAAACATGAATTTTAGCTTTAAAAATGACTTGAGTTATCTACGATCAACATTTTATATAAACGACCCCGGATCGGTATTTTAACTATCCTGGTGGGTCCGTATCATAATTTTGGACTTGGGCATATGCTGGAATAGAATTTGTAAGTCCCTAACTTAATTTGGCGTGATTTGTTTAAAACTAGTAACTTGAAGGTTTAAAGATTTGCTAGGTTAGACCGTAGGTTGACTTTAATGCTACGTGATTTGGATTTTTGTCTTGGAACTTGGTATAAGTTCATTTTACTATTTAAAACTTGTCTGCAAAATTTGGTGCAAAACAGAGTTGATTTAGTAGGATTTGGATGCTCGTTTGTGAATTTGAAAGTTCTTGAGTTTCTTTAAAAATTTCATGCATTTACATGTCCAATTCGTAGTTCTAGGTGTTATTTTGGTATTTTGATCGTGCGAGCAAGTTCGTATGATGATATTACACTTGCATACATGTTTAGTTTTGAGCCCAAGGGGCTCGAATGAGGTTTGGATAGGCTACGGACCATTTTGAACTTGAAAAATTGTTGGTTATTATTGTTGTTGATGTCTAGTGCAATGTGCTTCGCGATCGCGAAGCACTCTCGCGATCACGAAGGGGAATCTGGGTTGGGCGGAAATCGTTCTACGCGAACGGGAGGAAACGATCGCGAAAGTGAAGTAGTGGGGGGCTTACTCTTCGCGAACGCGACCGTCCACTCGCGAACGCGTAGGGTTATGGGTTATGGGAGGGGATCTGTCCAATATTCTATGCGAACACGAACCTAGGCTCGTGAACGCAAAGGCCGGGGGGGAGAGGCAATCGCGAACGCGAATAATATCTCACGAACGCGAACTCCAATTGTTCCGTTGTGCTTCGCGATCGCGTCAGGTCCTTCGCAAACGAGAAGAGGACCTGACGCCAGTAATTAAAATAGTCCAAAAATCGGGATTCTTCCCATTTCTCACCATTTTCACGTTTGAGCTCGGCCTAGAGGCGATTAGGAAGAGGTTTTTCACCCCAATTTCAAAGGTTAGTAGATTTTAATTTGTTTCCGTACATTTCCATACACACCCATTGATTTTTAACCTTTAATCTATGCTTTTCCATAGTAGAAATTAGGGATTTAGGTAGAAATTGGAGATTTTTGAGAAATTACAATTTAGACCTCAAATTGAGGTTAGATTTCGAAACTAATCACATAACCGGGCTCGGGGGTGAATGGGTAATTGGATTTTGGTCCGAATCTAGGGTTTTGACCATGCGGGCCCGGGGTTGACTTTTGTTGACTTTTTCCAAAATTATTAAACATTGAATCTTTTTCATTCGTGGGTAGTTTCTAAAGCTTATTTTGAATTATTTGAACTATATTTGGTTAGATTTTATTTGTTTGGAGGCTAATTCTAGAGGAAAAGTCGCGGTTGAGCATTGATTTGGTTGCGAAGTATGGTAAGTATCGTGGTTAAACTTAATTTGAGGTATTAGGACTTGTTGGTCTATTTGCTACGTGTTGTATGTGTGGGACAGCGTATATGTGAGGTAACAAGTACCTATGTGTTGTCATTGTGTTAAAGCATGCGGGTGGGAATTATTTCTTTGTATTATATTGAGAGATTTGAGAGTAAAAGCACGAAGGGTGATGCCGTGTCGGTGAATAAAAATACGAAGGGTGATGTCGTGCCATTATATTCATAATATTACATGGTGAGGATGAGAGAAAAGGTATGAAGGGTGATGCCGTGCCATTTTCATATCACTGTTTAATTTGATTTCTGGTTTTGGTGATTTACTTGGTTATATTGTTGCTTAATTCGGAAGATATTATTTAATAATTTCATGCTTGCCATTTTTATGATATTTTTCCCTTTCGCATGTCCCCTCCCAGTTAATATTCTATCATTCTTCTTGTTATTCTGTTGTTTTATATATACTTGTACAGGGTTTTTACGTAGGTGTCTTTTTATAGCCTTGTCACTACCTCGTCGAGGTTAGGCTCGACACTTACAAAGCATATTAGATTGATTGTACTCATACTACACCTCTGCACTTCTTGTACATATACTGGTATTGGTCCCAGTGATGCTTGAATTATGTCAGCTTGGATCACATTCACTTCGGAGACTTGAGGTAGATCTGCTGGTGTTCGCAGACCTTGAACCCCTTTCATTTCCTACTTTTACTATTTTTATCTTTCAAATAGTTGTATTTATTTCAGACTATGTTTGTAGACTTCTAGTAGCTCGTATACATGTGACTCTGTATTTCTGGGAGTAGTTAGTATCACGTGGTTTATTTTTGCATTATGTTAGGTTTGGCATTTATTTCTCGTTGAATATCATTATTTTATTTTTAACTGTTAAAACTGGTTTATTATCTATTTTACATCGGCTTGCCTAGCAAGTGGATGTTAGGCACCATCACGACCCCGAGGTTGGGATTCTGAATCGTGACAAACTGATGAAAAAGTTTAATAGTAGTTATTTTGGATAGTTTGCAAAACTTTCAGAGCATTGGACACAGTTCAATGGATAGCTTGTCCATTCCCTGCTGATTTGCCGAATTTATTGCATGAAGAAGTGCGATTTATGGTTTTTAGTTGGACACAAGCCTATTCACTTTGGATTGAAGGACTTTACTATGATGACTGGATTGAACTGTTGTGCTAAACCCAGTAAAGAAGAAAAAGACAAAGTGATGGATGATGGCGAAGCATTTTGCGACAAAGTTTGCCAGTCTAGCAGGAAGGGGGTGGAAGCAGAAATGTTTTGAAACAATTGAAGTCCAAGAGGTTTGACACAGAATAGAGGTTTAAGATTTTATTGGTATGGTTTGTCAATTCAGTCTAGCTTGCAAGGGATAACATAGTGTGCATCGATAAGAAGTGGATTTGTATGGCTGACAATTTGGATGTTTTCATGAAACATCTATGGGGCAAGGAGTGTTTTGAGATTACAATTGAATACTTGAAGAATAACATGTTCCCAATTTACAAATGATATGTGAGGAAGAGTAAGGAAAACAAAATCTCTGGTAAAAAGTCCAGATCATTAAGTTATGCCCTGTACGGCTTCCCATAGGCATTCATGGTAAGTATTAAAAATACCTTCTCAAAATTTCATTGCCGTTGAGTACTATTAGTTTATTTCCTGCATACAAAAAATATATTTTTGGTTCATGAAAAAATGTAGGCATGGGCGTACGAAGCAATTCCGCTATTTGGTCGTAGTGTCGAGAAATCAAAGGCCGTATCAATGTCGCTGCCAAGGATGTTGAGATGGCACATCAAAAAAGTGACATCTGACCCAGATTGGGATCCCTTTAAGCAGAGAGTTGATGAACCCAGTGTGGTAAGATAGGGAAAGAAAATAACACTCCACCAGTAAATTAGACTCAACCAAAGTAGGAGATTATCATAAACCTCGTGTCTATTTTTTGTATTGCTTGTCTATTGACTTCTACCCCTGTTATATTTCAGGAGGTTCACCCTTACCTTATTCCTACCCTATGTGAGATGGATATAGACTACATGAAGAATTTGGTACCATGCGACGATGAGGTAGCATATCCTATAATCGACAGCTAGCGATTAATTTGGAATGGGTGACTGCCATTAAAAAGGCATCTGGTGCAGTTAGTTGAGAGACTAATAATGAAGTTGACTTTGTTGATGATGACCCTTTGGGTGGGAGTATTCCTGGTTCACCACTAGCTCGTGCTTTTTTTGATATTGGTAGAGGAGGACCATGTAGGATGTGCAATGCTCAGCCAAGTGATACAGATGTGTGCAAAGATTTGAAGGTTGTGAATGACAAATTGGATAAGGTGTTGAAGATCCTTGGGCAAATGCAAAATCAGAATGAGAGCCCTGCTAATGTAATTAAGTCACCTTGGTACATGGTTACAAGATTGCAAAGCAGATTGAGGAATGCTCCAATTTCTGCAAGAAAGATGAGGAAACTGAAACAGATTAAGAAGAAGAAACCGAAGGTTGACATACTCAAACTACTTGCGGAGGAAGATATGAAACTATTTTGTGAATGGTTTGACAAGAAGGAGAAGTTTCCCAAAAACTCCTTGACTGGTAGCACAGGTAGCTATAATTGGAGGTTTTTTAGCAGTTATGCGGTTCTAACTCATCCGTCTTTATTTTTGTAAGACCCTTAATTACTGCGTGTAGTTCTTTTTTTTAGTTGCTACATATTTAACGTACATGCTTTTATAATATTTAGCATGTGGAGGAACTTTTGGCACTGATGCACGTACGAAACATAAAATGTCCACACCTTTACGCCTGTAGTCATGTTGTTATGGATGTTGCATTATGCAAAAATATGTGCACTGCATGGGATAAGATCAAGTAGGCTTCTAGTAAAGAGGGAAAGGATTTGGACTTTTGTGAGACAGTTGATGCTTGCCAAGACTTGTGCCTTATACTCCTGATGTTATATCCTCAAGGAAGTATGTCAAAACCTAGGGCTGTGGAGTGGTGCAAGGCTAAGGTGTTTTACTGTGTGTGGCAAATTGATAACAAGTATTTTGTGCCTGTTGTTTTCCACTTAACAGAGGATTTGATTCGAATTTACGATAGCAATGTTAGTTTGTATGATGATGGTAAACTAGAAGAACTTGTACAACCCTTTGCACTCATGATGCCTAGAATGTTGATGATAACTGGACAATTTACAGAGTTAGTCCAAGATGTGCTTACAAAGAAATGTTCTTGGGAGCGTATTATGGATGTTCCATCCATTCAGCAAAGGTAAATTAAATGTGTCATCCATTATGTTTTACTTATTTTTCTGGTTTCTTTAATAACTAATTGCGTCTTTGATCATTGTAGTGAAAGCAGTGGAGCATATGCAGTGAAGGTCATTGACTTCCTCCTGACTGATACGCTGGTGGTACAATATAATGACAAGCGAATGAAGTTGTTCATGAAAATATTTACAGTGGATATCTTCAGGGGAAGGATGGACCCTTCTTAGTTTTATTAGTATAATTTATGTTTGTGTTGGTCATGGGACAAATTTATTTTGATTGAACTTGTAGTAGTTTGTGATATTTGCATCTACCTCTATGTAATAAAACTACCTTTTTTGCTGATTAACTTTTGATACTATAATTTTTGTTTCCTTAGAACTTTTTCTGTATTACAACAAGCAGCTAAAGGTTGCGTAACAAACAATATGTCTAGCTACTTGGTTGCGTAATAGACACTGGGTCCATCAATAAACTAGCTACTTGTTGCGTTATAGACTCAAAGTCGTGTCTAATAACTTCATCAAATATAACATTACATCAGACAACTAGAGGCTGTATAATATACAATGTGTCTAGTAATAAACTAGCTACTTGGTTGCGTAATAGACTCAAAGTCGCGTCTAATAAATTCATCAAATATAACATTACATGATCCAAAAGACTTCCATCAAAATAAACTTACAGTAATTAAACTATTCATATCAACAACAAACCCATGTTCCTTCTCACTTCATCATCCAGCCTGCCACGAATCTGACAACGACGCACAAAAGCATAACCCATTTATTCAATCTCATTTCGTTCATCTTAACAATCCCTCCAACATAATCATTTACAGGAATATGCCTTCCCTCTAGTTCAATCCCTCCAACATCATCATCTTCCTCATGAACATTCATTGCTAATATATTTTCAAGTTCAGCCACCTTCATCTGCAGAATAATTTTTTAACGCTTAAGAGCGTCATTTTCACACTTCAAACTACTGATAAAGTCAGAAATCCTTGGATCTAGCGAATTATCGCTCCATTCTCAAAATTGACATCTTTTACCCTATCGAATGAAATGAAAAAAATAATTTATCAGTAAAATTGAATCCCTAAAATTAAAAGAGTCGATTCTGTGAAATTTATCTTACCTTAGGTTTGGAACATTTTGAGAATCGCCTACCAGCATTCAGTGAATTTATAGCTGTGAATTGACTGGAAGCCATGTTGTAGTGACAATTCATTCTCGACCGAAAGGAAGCACTTGGCCGTTGACTCATTTTCCTTCAACTATTTGAGTACTATTTTTCGGAAGTAAAAATTGGGTTGAAATATGATCAATTTCTTTTTGAGATTTCTTGTCAAATGAGTAATTTTAAATGGGTCAAATGAGTAAATTTTAACGGGTCAAAAAAATATATGGTTGAAATGTAATCAATTTTATTTTGAGATGACCGGTCAAATGAGTAAATTTTAATAGTTCAAATGGGTAATATCAACGGGTCAAAATATTATATGGTTAGTGATAAACTAACCATATAATTGGTGGTTATAAACTTTCAAACCGTATGCGTTCATTTCATTATCAACAAAATCATGCAAGTCATGACTAAATACACTGAAGCTATCTTTCACCATTCTTTCCTCCTCTACTTTTAAAATTGGTGGCTGTGTTGGTGGTGGTGGTGGTGCGTCTACGGCATTTAAACCTTGATAAGACTTTAAAACATAAACTTCATCCCCTTCTTCAAACTCCTTTTTCAACCACAAGGCCTCATACCATCAATTGTAACATCAAGGAGGTACGATTGCAAATCATTGCCTTTCTTAATGAAGGAAGGAGGAATCTTATCCCTCTTCAGCGCAGAGTTAAGCATATATGTAATATTCAAATACCTCGGGGAACATGTTAGTTTTCCACGTTTAATGAAGACATCAACAAATTCGTCAAATGTACAATTGCTAGGTATACAGTTAGGTATTGTAACCTTTGTATAGAAATTCCAATTCCAACTAGTTGGCCCCTCAACCCATTCACCAGAATATAGACTGCATACTAATATATAATTTTCCATCAGTCTATTGTGAACCAATGGTCTATTCTAACAGTGGTCTATTGTATACTAGTGGTCGAGCACCGTGCATATAAAATTTACAGAAACTCAAACTAACAATGACGAAGAAGATGAGATGAAAACACATACCAAATGAAGGAGTTACACAATATATCACCTAGAATGAATTATCAATCCAATGTACAGCCAATTTCATCCCCAAATTCGATAGATCCAAAAAAACCCCAATTTTTCGATTTCTTCTCCGTAAATGATAAATCAAAAGAATGAAGCTTTGAGAGGAATGGGGAAGAAGGGAGACGATCTATGTGTGTTAAATACAAGAAAAACAAGTTGTAATGGAGGAATCAGTTGTGGAAAATGGGAATTGGGACGACAGATAAGGCGGGAAGGGATGGAAATATTTTTCTTTTAAATTTGAAAATATTAGAATTATATAGATTAGGGCCAAAGTGTAATAAGTAAAATCTTAGAGATAAAGACTGAACTTCTCCCTTTACTTTATAATTGAGGCTCTTCTACAGCCGGTACGAGTTATGTGTATTGTTATCTAACAAGCTCTATCTAGATAAGATTTTTTGAAAATTTTGGAATATCAATTGTACGAATTGAGAAAGAAATTTTAAGTATAATATATCTCTGCATATACTTAATTCGAAACATCATTGTTATATTAATGTCAATAGAGCTAATTATGCGCCTACATAATGTTTGTTCTTCTAATGATTCTTCATGGATTCGAGCAATCTTCTTGAAAGAGCTAATTGGTTGAAGAATTTGATTCTTCCAGCGCCATTGGTAATTGAAGTATTTTCTTGGAATAACTAAGCTATTATATATTTAATCACTTAAGTACTGTAGATTTGCAGCATCTTGAACTTTGGGCTCAATTATATATGTCGGAGATGGATAAGATTCCAAAAAAATATGATTATTTCATTTCACTTGATGACATTAATTGGAAATAACATAGTTCTTTCACGATGGAAGCATGGATCTTGGTCGTTTATGTAAGGGTATGTTATGTTCGTTACGATTTTGTCCTGAATTTTCAATTTATTAGGACTCTCTTTCTTGAAAGAAGGGAAAATAATTCCTAAAAAAAGTAAATCTCCTTCATATGCCTTATCATTTTTATCGAAAAAAATTTTTGCACTTTTATAAATTGAAGATCCTTCTCATAATAAAAAACAACAATATCCACAATGTAGTCATTAAAGAATCTTGTTTAGGAGGAGATTTTTCTCTCAATAGTTTTTTTATTTTTATACTAATTTTTATATGTAGGTCAATTAACCAAACCCCATTATACTATCTTATTCTTTAGTATATTTTCGTTCTTGTCTGATTTATCGTCCACCAGCTTTGCATTGTTAGCTTTCGCATGCGTCATGTTATTTTGATCCCAACAAGTTATATCAGAGCCAATGGTTGAACGAGATTGAATAGGCTCATGGCGTGTTCCTTTCTAGTCGCAATCCATTTGACGATAATGAAGATTTATCCAAAAAACAGTTTGAACGTGATACTACATGTGGAGATACATTACAATCACAAATATCCAAAATTCGTACTGCTGCATCTTTATAGAAATAATAATTATTTTAACCCATATTTGAGCCACTTTTAACCAATGCCAGTTTTAACCCATATCCACTTGAACGCATGAGCTCCAATGCCAGTTTTAACCGATGCTTATTTTTAACGCTAGAGCTCCTTTTAATCCATTCTTGAGCTTCTTTCAATCAATACCAAAATTTTCAACCTATACCTATTTCATGGCAAGCAGCAGTAATGAAGATTATATGAATAAGGTGCATCATGCTTTGTCAAGAAAATTCAGTCCAAGGGGAGAATTGTTAGGATTTTGCCCTGAATTTTTAATCTATTAGGACTCTCTTTCTTGAAGGAAGGAAAAACGACTCCTAAAAGGAATAAATCTCCTTTATATGCGGGGGTAGTTGACGAACTGACCTGCTTTCAAACTTGAATTGGCCAAGTGGCCTTCAAGTTTTAATTATTGTAGGATTGACCTTCATGCTTAATTAGTACTTAAGTGAAAAAAGTGGCAGACTTCAAGGATGGAAATCATGGCTTTCCATATGGGTTCCTACTCACAAAAGTCTTTGAACGATTTGAGATCCCAAGCAGCAGTGGGAACCCGTAAACAAATGTTCACAATGGCCACCTTGGAGGAATGCGAGTATGTGGACAAAAAGGGGGGTATAGGCAGCAGTTCCACAATCTCTCAACTTATCGATGCTCAGAATACTTCTAATGAGGAAATCAGGCGGTTGAAGGCCCTGAATGCTATTCTTGATTCTAAGCTCAATCAAGCCAGCAAAGAACCTGGTTCCAGCAATGCTTCGGGAGCAGAAGTTGCCCGCTTGAAGGCTGAGAATACACAGTTGAGAAAATAGGTGGAGCGCCTGAAAGAACAGTTAATCAATGATTAAAGGGTTGCTAATGCTCGTGTTGATAGTCTTCTCAAGGCCCTTGCCCCCTCATCCTTCCTTTCCTCATCCAGTGTCCCCCAACATGTCCCTTTGTCAGCCCCTGCTTAATCTTACAGTGTCTTTTTGTTATCCGCCCCTTGTGATATTGGTATTCTAGTTGTGTTTCACTTGTGTATGCTTTGTAATGATTGGTACTTCTACAATGGCTCTTTTTCTTTCAATTAATGAGCACCATCATTCTTTTAAATGCATGTTATACTCTTGTGTTCTGTTTTTAGCTATGTTGTGTGCACACAAGTGGCATGAGTTAACTTTGTTGAACTTTCTTTTGGATTTACTTTTCTATTTTTTTTTATGATGCCAAAATGGGGAAGTACATTAAAAGGGGGGAAACAGGTTCTCAGGGGGAATATGGCTATTCTACAAGGGGACAATGTAGAGATCTGGTTCTCAGGGGGAATATCAATTCTAAGTTTGTCATCATCAAAAAGAGAGAATTGATAAGTTATGCATCTTTTATTCTGATGATTAATTTCCTTCGGATTGAGCCGGCATCAGGGGTGATCTCGTAGTTCCTACAGGGTGTATATGATGGGGTCGGTCCATGGATTTTCTTTCCTTTTCATTTACGAAGCCAAGAGCCACTCATCTGAGCTAGCGGATTCGAATTCTGCTATGCTGGTGCGCAAAGAAAGCACGCAACGACTGCGTAAATCTTTGGTCTACCTATCATTATCCATGTTGGTCTTACTCCGTTAGGCAAGAGGAAAACTTCATAAGAAAATTAGATAGGGAACCTAATACAATTGGCTTATCCACTTTCAGAGTAACAAGTCAAATGTTTGGCACAAGTCTGAATGAAATCAGATAAGCAAACAGTAGAGGGAACATATAGATATCAATTCCTCCTCTCATAGTACAAGTGAACTCTAACAGCTGTTAAAGCTACTGCACCGCACATGCAACAATACAGCAGCACTGTTGAAGCGTGTTGTGTAGCGGACACTCTCTTGCGTCATCTTTGATGACCTCACTTATATATTACCAACATGAGGCAAGGGATTCAACACACTTGCAAAACCTAAATATTGATTACTCTCAAGTGTGCAACCGCATTCATTCTCCCAAAGTCATTGAAGAACAAAACAGTAATATAACAAAGGACCAGATCCCAGCATCGAATTCAGTGCTTCCAAAAGAACCAGGTCCGCTATAGAGGCAATGGATCTTCTCTCAATCCTTGGTAGCAAGACCTTGTTCACCAACTCAAAAAATAGTTGGTATTCTGGCAGCAGTGCTTTCTTGTGCACTCGTTCCCCTGTTTGAACAGCTTAAGGTTTGAGAATTAACTTCCTAAACTGCGGGGAACAGGTTTCCTCCACATTTCAGAGCCCTTCAGTAGGCATCCCAAGACCCCGAGCATAGCCTCGTCCATCACGAAATCTACCCCATTGATCTTCAAACAGATTGTGTCACCCTCCACTGTAAACAAGTCAGCATAAAAAATGTGAACCTTCTCCTCATAAACTTTTGGACTCTGAATAGTAAAGAGATGAGTCCACTTCTGGAAGTCGCAGATTTCTACCAACTGCCTTATTCCATACAAATCAAGAATCTCAGTGTCGAACACTCTTCCCCACAATACCCTTTCCTCTTTCAAATTGGCTTTCCTTTCAAACTCAGACAGTTCTACTCTTGCCCTCTTTGAGGAACCAGGTTCCTCAACACTACCTGCCATCTTTCTAAGGGGATTCTTCTTCTCAACATGTTTCTCCTTCTCAACAGATTTCTCCTTCTCAACTCCCTCGTCACCACCAACTTCAGCATATTTTGTAGATAGGACATTCTTTTGTTTCACAGAAAAAGATTTCTTAGATGATTTCCTAACAAGAGGAGCAGGTTCCTAAGTCGTCTCCTCATCCTCAACCTCTACAACATCGGCCGGAGGCACATCCTCCTCATCAATAAGTCTACTTTTCACAAGCCTTCTCCTTTTTTTTTTCTTATTCTCCTTCAAAGTAATATCAAGAGCAATCATTTTATATTGCCTGGTGGTGGGTCATTTAGGAACATACTCCTTTTTGGCAGTCCCACCACTCCTAGCAGCAAGAAATTAAGCTAGAGACAGATTGTCTAGATCTTCCTCACTGTCACCAGAATCTCCATCCGATATAGACTTCATTTTAGGGTATACAATATCCAAAGGGACTGTAATAAGGTGAGAAAACAAAGTAGGGTCAGAACTGTCCAGGGGCTATTTAGTACAACATCACTTGATAGAGAATCTCCCACTAAGGTTTCAACAACAACAGGCTCTTTCACAAGGGAGGGAGAGCTTGTCTCACCCTCATTACCCAAAAATACAGTATCAAGAGAAGCAAGTGGAGCATTACCTGATGTAGACGAAATATTCTGATCAATCCCCTAAGTAAATAGAGTTTTAGAATAACCAGATGCAGGCACACCCTCGTCCAAGCCAGAAGTTACCATTTCAGTCACAAGTTCTTCCTCAACCCATTGACTAGATACTTCTACTCCCTCATCCCCTTCTGCTTATTCTTCAGTAGTTTGGAGAAAGTGAGAAGTGTAGATAGGTTCTTTTGATTCCACTTTATCTATGGTAGTAGACGACGAAGGGGAGACAACAAACTTTTTGGGATTTTGGCTTTTCCTGGTTCGATAAGAACTAGAACCAGACGGTGTGGTGGAGGGGACTGTGGATAGTGGTTGGTTGGAAATTGGGGTATTAATGGGTGACGGTTGGGGCTCCGATCTGGGTGGTTATTCTTCATGAGACGAAGACATAGTAGGGACTTCAGTAGTAGCTTTTGGAGACTCAGATTATGGTGAAGACATGGTCGATTTTGAGAGTGAAGACATAAGAAGAGGGTCTTGGAGAAGATGGGTGTTTGATGTAGACAGTTAAGAGAGAGAGAGACTACCTTTTTGGGTTATTTAGAGGGAAAAGAGGGGGGGTGATTAATGAATTGGGTAGACGGGTTGGTTTGTAACGGGTGTGTCATTTGGGTTTAAGAGGTATGGAAAAAGGCGGAGACAATTAATAACGTGGCACACTAGTAGTTCAAAAATACGTATGAGTGTAAGAGAAACTACTAACTTGAGTCATGGGAACCAGGTTCCCTAACTGATTTTGAAAATATGAGCATCATACTTCCAAAAATTGCAATATCATTAGCTACTTGTTTGTCCTGTAGTTGTCGTGTGTGTTTACCTGTAACGGTATAGAATTGAGTTAGAAGTTACTAGAAAATAATTTTTAGCAATTCACCTTACCATCCTTTCATAGCCAATCATCGAGGGACCAGGTTCTCAGTTCAGGTTGATCAAGCCCAACTCCATACGGTTGCTTTGGTGAAGATATCGGTTACCTGATCCTTTGTCTCGCAGAACTTCATACAGATGAGTCCCTTTTCAATATTGTCCCTCAGGAAATGATGTCGCACATCAAAGTGCTTTGTCCTCTTATGCTGAACCGGGTTCTTTGCCATATTAAGGGTACTTGTGTTGTCACACAACAGTGGCACAATATCATAGAATACACCAAAGTCTTCTAATTATTTCTTGATCCACATCAACTGGGCACAACAGGAGGCAGTTGCCACATATTCAGCTTTTGTAGTAGAGAGAGCCATAGTTTTGTTTTTTTGTACCCCATTAAATCAAGCATGACCCTAGAAAGTGTGCCATGCTATATGTACTCTTTCTATCCACTAGATAACCAGCATAATCAGCATCAGCATACTCAAGTCAAAATTATCTCCTGAGGGATAATAGAGGACCAGGTCTGACGTTCCTTTTAGATACCTCAGAATTCTTTTGGCATCTTTCAAATAAGATTCTTTAGGACTTGATTGGTATCTAGCACATAACCCAACACTAAATACAATGTCAGGTCTGCTGGTTGTTAGGTACAAGAGAGATCCAATGATACCCCGATACATAGTTTCATTTATAGAGGAACCAGGTTCGTCCATGTCTAGAAGAGTAGCAGTAGTAATGGGAGTATAAATGGTCTTTGAGCTTTCCATGTATAGAGGTTTTCTTTGCTTGTAGCCCAAGGAAGAAGTTCAGTTCCCCCATCATGCTCATCTCAAACTCGCTTCCCGTAAGCTTTGCAAACTCCTCACACTAGGAATTATTTGTTGTACCAAAACTGATGTCATCAACATAGACTTGCACAATCAGCAAGTTCCTCCCTCTTTTCTTCAGAAAAGAGTGTTGTCAATTTTCTCTCTAGTGAAGCCATTCTTCAGAAGGAAACTAGACAATCATTCATACCATGCATGAGAGGCCTACTTTAATCCATATAAAGCCTTGTCAAGCTTGAAGCCATGTTCAGGGTGTTCATGGCATTCAAAACCATGGTTGTTTGACAAAAACTTCCTAGTTCAAATATCCATTTAGAAATATACTCTTAGCATCCATTTGGAATAGTTTGAATTCCATATGAGATGCAAAAGCAATGAGAATTCTGATGGCTTCCATTCTTGTAACTGGAGCAAAAGTTCCATCATAATCAATTCCTTCTTCTTGATTATAGCTTTGGACCACCAGCCTGGATTTATTTCTTGTTGTACTTCTAAACTCATCAAGCTTGTTTCTGAACACCCACCTGGTTCCAATGACAGTTCTATCTGAGGGCCAAGGAACCAGGTGTCATACGTTATTCCTCTCAAATTGATGTAGCTCTTCTTGCATAAAAGCAATCCAGTCAGCATCTTTCAATTCTTTCTTATTATTATTTGGCTCAATTTGAGACAAGAAGGCTGAGAAGGAAAACTTGTTTCTTGCCTTAGATCTAGTCTGAATACTAAAGTCCAAAGGAGTAATTACATTTTGAAGGTGATGTAAGCTCTTGTGCTTCCAGATAGACACTTACGTTTGAGGATGTGAGGGACTAGGTTCCTCCATGTGAGACCCATCATTGGCATCGATGGAAGTTTGAATACCACTTCTTTGCTCTGCATCAGGAGTGCCTCATGCGGCATCAGCAACTCTATTGTCAGCTTCAGGTTTATCCAAATCAGCTAGAAGTTCAACTGCATCTTCTTCACTAGACTCCTTGACTTGAATCATTAGATCTGCCTTCCCATTTTCCATATCAGTAACCTCTCTAGGGACCTTTGAATAGTCTCCATCTTGATCATCTTTATCGTGTGAATCTTTCCCACTTGAGTGGTGAGATTTATCAAAGATTACATGTATACTTTCCTCTACACATTAAGTCCTTTTGTTGTAGACCTTGTATGCTTTTCTTTATGAAGAGTAGCCAAGAAAGATTCCTTCATCACTTTTAGCATTAAATTTTCCCAATGCTTCTTTATCATTATTAAGAACAAAACATTTGCATCCAAATGCTCTTAGGTAAATCAACTTTGATTTTCACCCATTAAGCAATTCATACGGGGTCTTGTTAAGCAGGCACTTGATCATGCATCTGTTAATCAAATAACATGTAGTGTTCACTGCTTCAGCCAAAATTCTCTTTGGTACACCACTGTCAATCAGCATCGTCTTTGCCATATCCTCAAGAGTTTTATTTTTTCTCTCCACAATACCATTTTGTTGGGGTGTTCTGAGAGCAGAAAAATTATGAATTATATTATTTTCAGCACAGAATTCATCGAATTTTGCATTGTCAAACTCGGTATCGTGATCAGATCTAATGCTCACAATATTATGGCTCATTTTCACTTGAATCTGCTTCACAAAAGCAGCAAAGATTGGAAACGTTTCATCCTTGGTTCTGAGAAATAAGTTCCATGTGAATTTGGAATAGTCATCAATAATAATGAAGATTTCTTTCCTCCTCTTCTAGGCATACTCACAGGTCCACACAGATCCACATGAAGAAAATCCAGTGGCCTTGAGGTTCTCACTTCTTTCTTTGGCTTGAATGAGGACCTGACTTGCTTCCTTTTCACACATGCATCACACACCTTGTGATCTTTGAACTTTGACTTCGGCAACCCACAAACTAGGTCCTTCTTGATCAGCTTGTTCAACAAAGAAAAACTTGCATGTCCCAATCGTATGTGCCATAGTTCAGCATCATCATCAATGGCACTCAGGCATGTAATATCATCACCATTCAGAGAGTCAAAATCTACAACATAAATATTTTTAAACCTTTTTGTAGTCAGAACCACTTCACTAGTTAAAAGTTTGGTGACAGCGCAAGACTTTGACAAGAACTCCACTTTGTTTCCTTTGTTACAGATTTGAGAAATACTCAGCAGGCTATATTTTAATCCATTCACATAATACACATTTTTAATTGAGTGAGTGAGTGTTTTTCCAATCTTTCCAACTCCCAGAATGTATCCCTTTTTACCATTTCCAAAGGACACACTCCCACCTTGTAGGGCCTTGAGTGAAAGGAAATCATCCATTCTTCCAATCATGTGTTTAGAGCAGCCACTATCCATGTACCATTTTTGACCGCTTCCTTTCACTACTGCCTGCACAAGAGAGTCAGAGATTAGACTCAGGAACCCAAACAAGTTTGGGTCCCTTATAATGAAGGAAGGGGCGAATCAGACTTCTTGTTGTTCATGCAGGCATCACACATTTCTTTTTAAGAGAATCATGTTCCTTAGCAGTAGATACTTTTTCAACAAAAACTTTGTTTTCTGTTGGGACTGAAACTTTGCTTTACATGAATTTTTGTAATGACCAGTTTTACCACAGTGAGTGCAAAGCCAGCTATCAGGCACAGTAACATACTTGCTATGTGGTTATAGGGGTCCTTTTCTTTGTGGAACCCGATTCCTTGCTTGTTCCTCCATTACTTTTATACGTAGAAGTGATTGTATCAGAGAAACAGGTCCACTTCAGAGATTTATCTAGATCATTTTTAACCCTACTTAAATCTTCATGAAGTTGTCTATTTCTTTTAAGTTCTGCAACAAGACTCAATTTTACCTTTTTTAGTTTATTTTCAAGCTTAAGGTGTGCCTCACTTGCCACTTCCTTTCCTTTAAAGGAGTTTATGCATTTTTTCATTAAATTTTTTAAGAGGATATTTTCTTTCTTTAATTCCTCTACTGTTTCCTTCAGATCAATAACTACAACCAACAAATCATCTCTCTCATGTTCTATCTCTCCGATCTCCTCAGTTAAAATATTTTTATCACTTATGAGATTGTGGAAGGCATCAATTAAGACATTATCTAAAGATAGCAGCTTCATTTTTTGAGTAAGAATTCAAATTTCTTTGAACGTTTAGAAATTTTACCTCATCGTCATCATTTTCTTCATCCTCATCCAATTTTATCATCAGTGCAAATATGGGATCATATTCTGCAGCTTCACTTTCAACGACCATCATGGAGGTGTCTCCTTGTTCATCATCACCCTCAGATTCACTAGAGGAATCTCCCCAGGCAGCCGGAGCTTGCTTTATAACATTATCAGTGGCATCTCTTCTCTTGAACTTCCTGTAGGGGATCGGGTTCCTCTTAGATGTCTTGTCCGCGTTGTGTTTGTAATGGTCCTGCTTGTGTAGAGGGCAATCTTTGATGAAATGTCCTGGCTTTCCGCACTTGTGACAGCAATCATAACCTTTTGTGTTTCTGCTAGAGCTGCCCTTCTTAGGAATTCCTACATTCCTACAAACCATTTTCTGAAATCTCCGTGTGAGATAGGCTATGTCAGCGTCATCACCACATGAGTCGTTGTTGTCTGCCTTGAGAACCAAGTTCTCCTTTTTGGGTTCTCTTTTTTCATGATCTTTCTTCTTTTTCATTTCACATGTTTTCAGATTTCCAATGAGTTCGTCAATCGTCAGTTTCTGCAGATCTTTGGCTTCCGTGATAGCATTGACTTTGCTCTCCCAGGAACCAGATAACATGCTGAGTATTTTTCTGACCAGTTTGTTCCTTGGGATAATTTCTCCAAGGGAGTGAAGCTTATTGATGATGGAGGTAAAAAGAGTATGCATGTCCTAAATGGACTCATCCATCCTCCTTCATCTTGAAGAATTCATACTCAGTAGTAAGCATGTAACTTTTTGACTGCTTGACTTGAGTGGTTCCCTCATGTGCAGTTTGGAGAGCCTCCAAGATCTCCTTGGAAGATTGAAAAGTTGAGATGCGGTCATACTCGTTTGGTCTAATTCCACAAACAAGGATCTTCTTTGCCCTAAAATGTTTCTCAATGGCTTTACAATCAACATCATTATATTCCTTCCTTATCTTTGGAACTATAACTATTCCAAAAGAGATAGCCAGCGATAACGGGCCACAACTTATAGGCGCAAAGGTCACAAAGTTCCTTAAAGACTTGAAAATCAAAAGGATCACATCTTCACCCTATCATCCGAGCGCAAATGGTTAAGCGGAATTATTGAACAAAGTGATTATACAAAATCTCAAAAGGAGTTAGAAGTAGCTAAAGGTAAATGGACCGAGGAACTGCCTGGAGTACTATGGGCATACCGAACAACGGCCAAATCGAGCATAGGAGAGACTCCTTTCTCCCTTGTATACGGAGCAGAAGCCTTGATCTCGGTGGAAGTAGGGGAGCCTACCTTGAGATATTTCCAGGCAAATGAAGTGGCAAACAACGAAGCAATGTTAGTCAATTTGGAGCTGTTCGATGAGCGCAGGGACTTGGCGCATATAAGGATGGCAGTTCAAAAACAAATAATAGAAAGATATTATAATCGAAGAGCCGACCTTCATTATTTCAAAGTTGGAGACTTGGTTCTAAAGAAAGTAACTCAAAAGACCTTGGAACTCAACGCAGGGAAGCTAGGTCCAACATGGGAAGGCCCCTACCGTGTTTCAGCTGTCACCGGGAAAGGTTCATACGAGTTGGAGAATCAAGATGGAAAAAGGTTGCCAAACAATTGGAATGTGCCACACCTCAAGAGATACAATTGCTGATGAACATCACTTGTACTGAAAGTATGTGCTGCACTCTTTTTCCCTTCGTCCATTTTTGTCCCAATTGGGTTTTTCTGGCAAGGCTTTTAAAGAGACAACAACAGAAATTATACTACGAAGAAGGTTTCAACAGCAACAATAAGACCTTTTAATAGCAAGGTACACAAGTGAAGCAACCACTCCGGAGCGGTTAGATAATCTTTTGCTCGGTAGCAAAGTTCCCACCGGGAAGTTAAGTTTGCTATCGAGAAAAGGCTACCCAACCGTTCACAAGTGCAAACCACTAGGGGATTGTTAGATAGTCTTTGGCTCGATAGCATAAATTCCTAAGGGGAAGTGAAGTTTGTTACCGAACTGAAGATTATCTAGCAATTCATTAGTGGAATCCTCGAAGGTGCAGAACTTCCAGTGTTCCAATTCTCATTTTGCACATTCACACACTGGGGGGAATGATATGAGAATATGGCAACAATTTCTGCCACATCGACCAGAATATGAAAATCGGAAACATAGTTGTATTATCAGGACCAGGGACTGCGCGGTCGGCCCCATAGAAATAAGTTGTACAAGTTAGCCACAAGAAATGGCAATTTCTTTTTAGCATAGAGAATGCTTATGCATATTTTGAAAATAGAAGGAATAAAGTAAAGTCCTTTTATTTCTATCTTGTTTCTTGTCTGAACGATGAATTGATTTTGTCATTTGAAAGTACAAATACTTCAAATGCTAGTGTCGTAATGAACAGGAAACGTCCTCTTAGAGCACCGTAAACATAAGAGGGCCCTCTCTTATGAAAACCCTCATGATAATGGGTCGATTTCGGAAGCACTTGTTCTCTAAATCCAAATTCTTTATGGGGAAAATACACCCAAAAGCTGTAACACCTCGGAAATATTTCGAAGTACTTAAGCGCTATTAAGAAAGTTGATGTGCGCTAATTATATTATTTTATGTGCAGAAAAGGGACTATTATATGAATGATATCAATTGATCTTGATAATAGATGTATTAAGTGCACTAAGAATGGCTTATGGTCTAAGAGGAGCTCCAAGGCTAAGGCAAGTTGAAATTTCATGATAGAAAAAAGTTTCGAGTGAGTTCGCACAAGACCTAACTTCAAAAGGGATAACCTCTCTTGATATGAAGAGTTATATGGTGTATTATCCGTTGATTCTAGTTTCTAACGCTTCAAACCGTTTGTAATTTGGACATTCCTACAAGAAGTTATGACCGAATTATCAAAGGCTGATAGAATGCGATTCTGCGACCAATTCTGCAACCATTATGCGATCGCAAATAGTTATGCGACCGCAAACTGGTCGCAGAATGGACCAGAACAGCCCAGTTCTGGGAACCGATTTGTGCGACCATTGTGCGACCCGCACATCAATTGTGCGGTCCATTGTGCGACCGCATAACTGAATGCGGAGATTTTTCTCTTTTCATAAACCGACCCCACTTTGATAAATAGGCTTTGGGGCTTATATTGGGGTGTTTTTCTGAGGGTTTTAGAGAGAGGTAAGAGAATTTTAGAGAGCGAATGAGGGAACCTAACATTATAATCATCCAATCTTGCACCAATTTTCAAGAAGCAAGGAAGCTAATCACAAGATCTTCATCTAAGAGGTAAGGTTTTATACCCTAGTTTTCAATTTCGAATTTAGGTAAAAGATGGTTGATTTGGAGTATGATTCTTGGGTATAAGAGCATTATTTATACATGCTTGTACTAATAAGGTTTGTGGGAAGATTGTTGAACTCAAATAAGTAAAGATTGGATTGTGGAGTGAAGGAAATCTTGTAGAAGAACCTTGTAGTTAGATTTGCACACCTAGTGTTTGATAAAATATTCAAATGAGTTGAGATCATGAATATCTTCCTAATAATGGTTCAATTTTTGTTATGTCTCAAAATAGATTGGGATTTCTAGAATTTCCAGAATGTTGTAGTAATTTAAGGAAAGCTCAAAGCAAGGTATGTTGGTTAAACTTTCTCTCTTAGAATAGATATCCATAATGTTTCCGTATGATCAAGTATGATTGGCTCAAGATTCCTAACTTCTATATTCTGGGTTATTCCCTATAAACTTGTTTATTCCGAATGTGCCTTATGACGAAAGATAGATATTCAAAGTATGGTTTGCATATTAAAATATTGTGGCTTTGAGTCATATTTTAGATGCAAACTAGTATACTAATTGTGTGAGAAAATCTCAATATTCTTAAGACTCGAAATTGCTCATATGTGTACCTAAAGTTTGGATTGGAAATGTATTATCGTTGATAACCTATAAAGGTGGTTGGAAATGAAATAAGTGAATTGGGATATAAGGTGTGGCCAATGTGCAAGAGTGAAAGTTATACTTGTGGCCAATGGTGCCAATGAAATGAAATGATGTGACAAAGATTATGAAATGAGCCTCGACTCAAATGTTTTAAAATGACTTCGAAAATAGAATTGCCTAAAAGCTTTCGTACTCAAGTCATTCCATAAGTGGTTGTTTTAACAAATACTATGCTTTGTGAGTATTTCCAATGTGTTTTGCGTTCTTACATATTCGTGAGTGGAAATTGTGTATTATCCTTTTTGGGGAAAAGTATTTCGAGAATAAATGGTGTGTTACTTGTTGATGATTTTAACTTGCGCATCAATTGCCAATTATATTTCTCCATTTCTCAGAAAGAAATCTATTGTGCTTAAATTATTCATTTCTAAGGAACTTAAAGCTATGATTTCCGGAATATTATATGTATGTTGATATTTAAGATAATGATACATGAGAGGGAAGAAATGAAAGTGTGGAATATCAAATATGGCCATCGTGCCTTGAATAAAGAATCTTGTGAATGGCCAAAAGAGTCAAGGAAATATTGTCGTTGTGAATGACTAAAAATACTAGTGGAGATTTATACAATGTGAAAGATGATGAGGTAAATATATTTACACCTATGTTATTTTTGTGAATTATTCTCCTTATTTAGGATGAAATTGATGTGATAAAATTATTCCTCTTAATTGAAATTGAGATTTTGATTGATGTCTTCAAATAAGACAGCCTAACCGATCGGGTCGTGATCGGACTCCGTGCTACACTTACGGTAGTATTGGTAATAATAGTAATTGTGGTTGATGTCACTAATGAGATGGCCTAGCCGATCGGGTCGTGATCGGACTCCGTACTAAATTTACGGTGGTATTGATATTGATAATAATTGTGGTTGATTCTCTAATGAGATAGCCTAGCCGATCAGGTCGTGATAGGACTCCGTACTAAACTTTTGGTCGTATTGATATTGACAGTAATTGTGGTTGATTCTCTAATGAGATAACCTAACCGATCAGGTCGTGATCGGACTCCGTACTAAATTTACGGTGGTATTGATATTGACAGTAATTGTGGTTGATTCTCTAATGAGATAACCTAACCGATCAGGTCGTGATCGGACTCCGTACTAAATTTACGGTGGTATTGATATTGACAGTAATTGTGGTTGATTCTCTAATGAGATAACCTAACCGATCAGGTCGTGATCGGACTCCGTACTAAATTTACGGTGGTATTGATATTGACAGTAATTGTGGTTGATTCTCTAATGAGATAACCTAACCGATCAGGTCGTGATCGGACTCCGTACTAAATTTACGGTGGTATTGATATTGACAGTAATTGTGGTTGATTCTCTAATGAGATAACCTAACCGATCAGGTCGTGATCGGACTCCGTACTAAATTTACGGTGGTATTGATATTGACAGTAATTGTGGTTGATTCTCTAATGAGATAACCTAACCGATCAGGTCGTGATCGGACTCCGTACTAAATTTACGGTGGTATTGATATTGACAGTAATTGTGGTTGATTCTCTAATGAGATAACCTAACCGATCAGGTCGTGATCGGACTCCGTACTAAATTTACGGTGGTATTGATATTGACAGTAATTGTGGTTGATTCTCTAATGAGATAGCCTAGCCGATCGGGTCGTGATCGGACACCGTACTAAATTTACGCTGATATTGGTATTGATAGTAATTGTGGTTGATTCTCTAAGGAGATAGCCTAGCCGATTGGGTCATGATCGGACTCCGTGCTAAAAATACGGTGGCATTGGTATTGTGAACACTGGTATTGTGACCATTGGTATTGTGAACATTGGTATTGTGAACACTGGTATTGTGAACATTGGTATTGTGAATAATGGTATTGTGATTATTGATATTGTGAACATTGGTATTGTGAACATTGGTATTGTAAACAATGGTATATCGGTGCTAATGATCTCCCAACCAAAAATTATATATGAAGTCCGTATGTTGAAAATTATTATGTTTTAACTGGACATTTGGATATTGTGGATTTTGATTTGTTGTTTCTATGTGTTGCCTTTTCTTATATGGGCATTCTATTTTCAAAGAGTATTTTTAGCTATACATACTAGTACTATTCGACAGTACTAACGTCTATTTTTCCGGAAGCGCTGCATCTTTAATGGATGCAGGTGGTTCTACAGTATGTGTCATTGATCAGTGATAGTAGTACACTCTTTTCAGCTGATTTGGTGAGTCCCAGTTCATTTCGGGGTCATGTATTTGTTTCTCATGTACTGTGTTTTGAGGTATAGCCGGGGCCTTGTTGCCGGCATTTCCATATTACTCTTCCATTATACTTAGAGGATCCGTAGGCAGGTTGTGGGTTGTGATTGATATTGGGAACTGAACTAGATATATTTGTATTTGGAAATCATATTTTTTCATTAATTCTATAAACTCGTAATATTTTGGAAATTATGAAGGAAACTGCTAATGGGAATGAAAAAGGAGTTGTTAATAAAATCTTTTCAGTGTTTGATTAATGGAGTACATCACCTATTATTTCATAAATGAGTTAGGGTAGAATGAAATCTAACAGGTTTGCTCAGCCGGGTTTACTCGATTGAGCGTCGGTCGCTCTCCGCGAGATTGGGGCGTGACAAACTTGGTATCAGAGCCTAAGGTTTTAAAGTGTCCTAGGTTGTCTCAGAGCCGTGTCTAGTAGAGTCCTTATTATCGGTGTGTTGTCGACCACATCTATAATGAGGAGGCTACTTGGACATTTGGGAAATTCACACTTCTTTGATACTCCAGATCGCGCGATAGAACTCAAGATAGGAAGCTAATTTCCTCGTCATGTCTCATTTTTTATATGAGTAACCTATGAGTTCGAGGCAGCGAGAAGGAAATGAAAGAACCAGTTGCTAAGGAAAATGTCCATGTTCCTATTAATTTCACCACGCCACTAGATCATGTGGTGAGAGAACGTAAGAAACAAAAGAGGGTTGTTTGTACCAATAATCCGGAATGTTTGATATGAAATAATAGCCACTCGAGTTTATGATAGATGATTCTTGAAACATGTTATGGTTGTGTAAATAGGGGGCACAAAAAGAATAAATTCCCTTAGGTTGGATACACCTATCCAAGCCTTCCCGATATGCGGGCAAAAATATTTTGCGTCATGTTGTGAGTATGCTCAGAAGCGTGTTAGAGGAGGTAGATTTGGGCAATTCCAAAATTCCATACAACGAGTTGTTGCATAGATTGTTACTCCCGCCATGAAGGCTTGGAGGAAGACTTAGGGGAATGCTTATGATGTATGCAAAAATGGTAAATATCAGGTAAGTGGGGCAAATCAGTTTAGCGGACCCCATCCTTATTGTGTGAAGTGTATGAGATGCCATTCGGGGGTATGTCACTATGGTACTAATGTATGTTTTGGATGTGGAGTAGAGGGGCATCAATTAAGGTACTGCCCTGTCAATCTAAAGTCATCAAGTAAGTCACTCCTTAGTACATCATTATGAACACCACATTATTTTTCTTATTGTATATGTACATCCATATTAAAGAGGCCTGCATAAATATGGTCTTTGTCATGCCCCAAAACCGAGGAGTGCGATCGGCGCTCAACCGAGTGAACCCGATCGAGCAAGCCTGTTAGATTTTATTCTACCCAAATCCATCCATGAATAGAGATAATACATATTATCATTAATTAGACGAAAATGTGTTCATGTCTACAATACCAATTCATTTCCAATAGTTTCATCATTTTTAAAGTCTCAAATGGACAAGTAACACGTCCACAACATAACATAATTTGTCTTTCCCCAGCACCGATACACAACCCACACTATGTCTACGGAGCCTCTATATATAAAGAAGAGTACAATGATAATGCCGGCAACAAGGCCCCGGCTATACCTCAAACAGGATACACAAGTACAAAAGATTCATGACCCCGGAATAAAGTGGGGCTTACCAAGTCAGCTGGGAAAAAGGTGCACCGCTATCACTGATCAATATATCCTGTTGTGGAACCACCTGCATCCATTGAAAGATGCAGCGCCCCCGGCAAAAGGGACGTTAGTACCGTCGAATAGTACTAGTATGTATAACTAAATACCCTCTCAATAGAATGACAATTAATACAAACAAGATTATCATAATATTAATGAAAGCCTTAATCAACATCAAACCTCAATTTAGGATCAAGACAGTGTACAAATTAATCTTCATATCTCACATTGGGAGATTTTTAGTATCGATATACCATTTTCCGCAATACCAGTGTTCACAATACCAATGCCACCATACTTTTAGCACGGAGTCCGATCACGACCCGATCGGCTAGGCTATCTCATTAAAGAATCAACCACAATTACCATAAATACCAATACCACCGTAAATTTAGTACGGAATCCGATCACGACCCGATCGGCTAGGCCATCCATTAGGGACATCAACCACAATTACTCTCAATATCAATACCACCGTTTTTAACACGGAGTCCGATCACGACCCGATCGGCTAGGCCATCTCATTAGAGACATCAACCACAATTACTATCATTACCAATTTTCAGCACAATCATCACCATGTGTGCGGCATGGTGTCCGATCACGACCCGATCGACTAGGCCGTCTTATTTGAGATATTAACCTTTTTATATCAATCATCGCATTTCATAATACTTTCACATCTTTTCATTTCATTGGCACTAGTGGCCATAATTATAATATCATTCTTGGCACGTTGGCCATATTCAGTATTTCATGCTCACATTATAAATTTCAAATATCATCCTCATCATCAACAACAAACACAATTCAAATCAAAGTGTGTAGTACACAGGTGAGCAATTTAGAATCTAATGCACATAGAGATATTTCACAAAAAATTGGCATAATAGCCTTCATTTGAACTTGACTTAAAGTCGAAACATTATTAATGCACAGCCCATATTTTAACACATCCTCAATTGGTAACATAACATGAATAGAGCATTTGTGATGCTTGTTGAACATATATCTTTCAACCCAAATCTTACTCGGAATAGCCAATTTCATTATGAATCACTCGGCACTTACATAATTTACATGAATATCGTGAGATTCAATTCTAAGAGAAGAGTTTAGCCAAAATACCTCACTTGAGCTTCCTTACACTCTAAATATTCCAGAATTCTTAGCAACTTCAATCTATTTTAGGAATATAACAAATTGAACCAAAATTAAGAAGATGATCATGGTTCTTGCTCATTTGAGCATTTTATCAAACATTAGATGTGCATTAAGGTTTCAAGGTCCCTTTTATGGAGGATTCCATCATCCCACAACCCAATCTTTACCATTTTTAGCTCAACAATCTTTTTACACCCTTTGATAACACATGCATGTAAAATAACCAACCCTCTTACCCAGAAATTATCTTACTTATTATCCATTTCTACACAAAATTTAAAATTGATGTTTAGGGTGTAGAATCTTACCTCTAGGATGAATACCTTGTGACTTTCCCTTCTCAATCTTCCAAAACTTGAGCAAGAATTGAAGAACAATTTTTTAGAGAACACCTTCTCACTTTAGGGCACCCTCTCACACTCTAAAATATCAGATAATAGCTCAAAAATAACCCAAAGAGTGTATTTAACGAAACAGGGTCGGATTTTAAAAACCCAAAAATGGAGCTCCGGAACAGGTTCTGCGGTCGCATATGTGACCGCATAATGGTTATGCGGACCGCATATCGGTCGCATAATTGGTTATAAAATATCCAAAATAACTGCCTGTGTATGCGGTCACTATGCAGTCGCATAGTCGACCGCATAGCTGCTTCTAGAATAGCCCTCACCTGCTCACTTTTGCGGCCATTATGCGGCCCGCAGAGTGATTATGCGGTCGCATAATGGACCGCATAAACGCACTTTTCCGGCAAAAAATTTTCTTTACTTTCATGTGCATTGTTCAACCCAAAAGGTCCAAGCCTATAATCCTCAAACACGTAAGCCTAGTCCGGTACCATGAAATATTATTTTCTTTGCAAATTTTACCAGGCCTTACACTTAGGTACTTCAAAACTTTTCGGGGTGTTACAGTCTTAACCAAAACGTTGAATCACAAAACATTGCATGTACCTACTCTTTGAAACGAGATGCGTTATTCGTGAATCCACTATATCACAAATTCTCTTATTTACAACCTCTTGTGGAATTGAACTCTATAATTATGTCTTTAAATTGAGTTATAACTCTAGGATTAATACTTCCCACTTGATTTCCTAACTTCTTAACAAGGGAATGTATCTGATGAATTTCTTACACTACCTCAAAATGGATAACACCTGCTCACTTGTGCTTATGCATGCACAGTCATAAACTTCACCTATGTGGTATCAAATCCAATGCATAGTGGCCTAGTGTTGAGGTCCTTCTTGAGCCACTCTTTTTCTCTCCGGTGTATGCGGCTCCTATGGTTGGAACATTTACTTTACTCTTTTATGAATAATATCATGAATCCTTTTCATTGTCAAGTAACATGAGGGCATATCTCAGCACCTATTATATGTGTGTGCGTCAATTGAAATGGTCACTTATTTGTATAAAGTTTCTCGGGAATTTGAGGTTTTCGTGAATTTATCACAAGAAGATCTTTTTGTTCACCCATCTCAGTATGACTTTCATATCCACCTAGATCATGTCCCAGTGTGTAACTCACTTTGCTCCTAGAATTGTAGTTACCCATGAAGTGGCCTGGTATTGTAGTTGGAGAATTATTATGAGAGGAACATGTCTAGCTCATAGCAAAGTGTACATTCTTTCTAACCAAGACATGATTTCATCCAAACATTAAGATGTCCTGTCTACATGATTAAACTTGTATGTGGTTCAAAGTGAAACAGCCTTATGATGAGCATATTGATTTGAAAGACAAAATTTGTGGTATCTATAGTTCTCTCATATAGGATCAGCTATTGGTAAAGGTTAAGTTGTCAGAAAGATAATAATCCCACAAATGATCAACTTCTTTTTCATTCTCATGGGTTTGTGGCATAAATTTCTTGTGTCAAATACAGTTAAGAGCGTAATGCAACTTTGTGTATCTTGAAACCCATATCACATTCAGGGTGCTAGAATATTCTAATTTCGAGTTAAACTAATTTTCACTACATTTCAAGAGGCGAATGGTGTCACATAAGTGTTATCTCTCTTTGACGCCTACCATTGCCAAATAAGGCACGAATGGAATGAAACAATTGTTGATGTCCTTTTCATGACTCATTTCTTTTAAATCTCAGAATCATGAACATTTTTTCGACGTTTTCAATGCCTACTAGGCAACTCTAAGTCTCATTTGTCGAATCAACGATGTCATCACAATGATTAACCATGTCAGCGCTATTGGTAGTATCCTTCATGTCTCTGAGGATATAACCTCCTGAAATGCCGTGCTCGGCACATTGATGGATTCTTGAATAATTCCAGCCCAATCTAGAACCTCATTGTTCCTATTATAGTAAACCTATGGGAGGTTAAAGGTTCAAGCATGTCAAAGAAAAAACATCATCCCATGATCAAATATATTGTATAGAAAATTTTATGGTCATATTCATGCTAGCACATCTTAGAGTAATTGTTGGGGGTCGCAAAAGTTTTAGTTTGGGTGTTTGGTGTAGAGATTTAGAATTGAAGAAATCTTGAAGGAAATAGGCTAAACTATGAGTATGATGTTTCCATATTATTGTTCTCCGTATACCCGGTGTTTTATGTGTCTATGTCTGAGAAGGTGATGTTAATGGATAATTGGATTATGAGTAGCAACTATTTGCTATCCGTGTTAGATAAGTCCGGAAGTTAAGATTGTCTCCGTCAAGTGCTATCGCTAAGTCTGTGAGTCCAGGAGATCACCTCGTAGGTCTAAAGTATTGAGGAAAGGAAATATTCTCACTTTTTTGTAGAGCCAAATGGTTGTGGTTCAAAAATGTACCTTCTATGCATTATGGTTTAAATGTGTACATTTCCTATAAAGATACCACTTTGGTTAATGTAATGCCCTAATGTTGAGATAGGTATTGTTGATATATACTGTGATGCGTTGTTGAGTAATGGATATATTGTTAGGACTGATTTCAGGCATTCTCTGACAGTTGGATAGGCCCAGTTACAGGGGAAACTCTGTCAAAATTTTTAAGAATTTGTAAAGATAGCCAAATCTTAAGGTCCATAATTAAGTTAAAATTTTGGAAAGGATGTATAAGACCGATGTGGTCATAAGTGCTTATGTAAAACGGTTGGAGGAAAAATGACGGTAACTATATTCATAGAAGGGACTTGTAAAACATTCTAGGACGAATGTTCTTAAGTGGGGGAGAATGTAACACCCCGAAATAATTTCTAAGTACTTAAGCGCTATTAAGAAAGTTGATGTGCGCTAATTATATTATTTTGTGTGTAAAAAAGAGACTATTATATGAATGATATCAATTGATCTTGATAATATATGTATGAAGTGCACTAAGAATGGTTTATAGTCTAAGAAGAGCTCCAAGGCTAAGGCAAGTTAAAATATTTCATGATAGAATAAAGTTTCAAGTGATTTCGCACAAGACCTAACTTCAAACGAGCATACCTCTCTTGATATGAAGAGTTATTTGGTGTATTACCTATCAAATTAAATCACTTTGAGTATAGTTTCCAACGCTTTAAACCGTTCGTCATTTGGACATTCCTACAAGAGGTTATAACCGAATTACCAAAGGCTGCCAGAATGCAATTTTGCGACCATTATACGACCATTATGCGATCGCAAAATGGTTATGCGACCGTAAACTGGACGCAGAATGGACCAGAACAGCCCAGTTCTGGGCACCGATTTGTGTGACCATTGTGCGGTCCATTGTGCGACCGCATAGCTGAGTTCGGAGGGTTAATTTTCCTTTTTCATAACCCGACCCCATTTTGATAAATAGGCTTTGGGGCTTATTTTGGAGTATTTTTCTGAGGGTCTTAGAGAGAGATAAGAGCATTTTAGAGAGAGAAGGAGGGAACCTAACATTATAATCATCCAATATTGCACCAATCTTCAAGAATCAAGGAAACTAATCACAAGATCTTCTTCTAAGAGGTAAGGTTCCATACCCTAGTTTCCAATTTCGAATTTGGGTGAAAGATAGTTGATTTAGAGTATGATTCTTGGGTATAAGAGTATTATTTATACATGCTTGTACTAATAAGGTTTGTGGGAAGATTGTTGAGCTCAAATAAGTAAAGATTGGATTGTGGAGCGAAGGAAATCTTATAGAAGAACCTTGTAGTTAGATTTGCACACCTAGTGTTTGATAAAATGCTCAAATGAGTTGAGATCATGAATATCTTCCTAATAATGGTTCAATTTTTGTTATGTCTCAAAATAGATTGGGATTGCTAGAATTTTCGGAAAGTTATAGAAATTTAAGGAAAGCTCAAATCAAGGTATGTTGGCTAAACTTTCTCTCTTAGAATAGATATCCATAATGTTTCCGTAAGATCAAGTACGATTGGCTCAAGATTCCTAACTTCTATATTCCGGGTTATTCCTTATAAACTTTTTTATTCCGAATGAGCCTTACGTCGAAAGATAGATGTTCAAAGTATGGTTTGCGTATTAAAATATTGTGGCTTTGAATCGTGTTTTAGATGAGAACTAGTATACTAATTGTGTGAGAAAATTTCAATATTCTTAAGACTCGAAATTGCTCATATGTGTACCTAGAGTCTGGATTTGAAATGTATTATTGTTGATAACCTATAAAGGTGGTTGGAAATGAAATAAGTGAATTGGGATATAAAGTGTGGCCAATGTGTAAGAGTGAAAGTTATACTTGTGGCCAGTGGTGCCAATGAAATGAAATGATGTGAGAAAGGTTATGAAATGAGCCTCAACTCAAATGTTTTAAAATAACTTCGAAAATAGAATTTCCTAAAAGCTTTCGTACTCAATACATGCCATAAGTGGCTATTTTAACAAATACTAAGCTTTGTGAGTATTTCCAATGTGTTTTGTGTTCTTACATATTCGTGAGTGAAAATTGTGTATTATCCTTTTTAGGGAAAAGTATTTCAAGAATAAATGGTGTGTTACTTGTTGATGATTTTAACTTGTGCATCAATTGCCAATTATATTACTCCGTTTCTCGAAAAGAAATCTATTGTGCTTAAATTGTTCATTTCTAACAAACTTAAAGTTGTGATTTCTGGAATATTATATGTATGTTGATATTTATGATGATGATACATGATAGGGAAGAAATGAAAGTGTGGAATATCAAATACTGCCATCGTGCCTTGAATAAAGAATCTTGTGAATGGCCAAAAGAGCCAAGGAAATATTGTCATTGTGAATGACTAAAAATACTAAAGAAGATTTATACAATGTGAAAGATGATGAGGTAAATATATTTACACCTATGTTATTTTTGTGAATTATTCTTCTTATTTAGGATGAGCTTGATGTGATAAAATTATTCCTCTTAATTGAAATTGAGATTTTGGTTGATGTCTTCAAATAAGACAGCCTAGCCGATCGGGTCGTGATCGGACTCTGTGATAAACTTGCGGAGGGATTATTAATCATAGTAATTGTGATTGATGTCTCTAATGAGATGGCCTAGCCGGTCGACTCCTGATCGGACTCTATACTAAATTTATGGTGGTATTGATATTGACAATAATTTTGGTTGATTCTCTAATGAGATAGCCTAGCTGATCGGGTTGTGATCGGACTCCGTACTAAATTTACGGTGGTATTGATATTGACAGTAATTTTTGGTTGATTCTCTAATGAGATAGCCTAGCCGATCGGATCGTGATCGGACTCCGTACTAAATTTACTGTAGTATTGATATTGACAGTAATTGTGGTTGATTCTCTTATGAGATAGCCTAGCCGATCGGGTCGTGCTAGGATTCCGTACTAAATTTACAGTGGTATTGACATTGATAGTAATTGTGGTTGATTCTCTAATGAGATAGCCTAGCCAATCGGGCCGTGATTGGACTCCGTGCTAAAAGTATTGTGGCATTGGTATTGTGAACACTAGTATTGTGAACATTGGTATTGTGAACACTAGTATTGTGAACATTGGTATTGTGAACACTGGTATTGTGAACATTGGTATTGTGAACATAGGCATATCGGTGCTAATGATCTCCCAACCAAAAATTATATATGAAGTCCGTATTTTGAAAATTAATATGTTTTAACTGGACATTTGGATATTGTGGATTTCGACTTGCTGTTTCTTTGTGTTGCCTTTTCTTATATGGGCATTCTATTTTGAAAGAGGATTTTTAGCTATACATACTAGTGCTATTCGATAATACTAACATTTTTTTTATCGGTGGCGCTGCATCTTTAATGGATGCAGGTGGTTCTACAGCTGGTGTCATTGATCAGTGATAGTAGTACACTCTTTTCAGCTGATTTGGTGAGCCCCACTTTATTTCGGGGTCATGTATTTGTTTCTCATGTACCGTGTTTTGAGGTATAGCCCGGGCCTTATTGCCGGCATTTCCATATTACTCTTCTATTGTACTTAGAGGCTCCGTAGACAGGTTGTGGGTTGTGGTTGATGTTGAGAACTGAACTAGATATGTTGGTATTTGAAAATCATGTTTTTTATTAATTCTATAAAGTCGTAATATTTTGGAAATTATGAAGGAAGCTGCTAATGGGAATGAAAAAAGAAGTTGTTAATGAAATCTTTTCAGTGTTTGATTAATGGAGTACATCTCCTATTATTTCATGAACGAGTTTGGGTAGAATGAAATCTAACAGGCTTTCTCAGCCAGGTTTACTCGGTTAAGCGCCGGTCGCGCTCCCCGAGTTTAGGGCGTGGCAAATTTGGTATCAGAGCTTAAGGTTTTAAAGTGTCCTAGGATATCTCGGAGCCGTGTCTAGTAGAGTCCTTACTATCATTGTGTTGTCGACCACATCTATAATGAGGAGGCTACTTGGACATTTATGAAATTCACACTTCTTAGATACTCCAGATCGTGCGATAGAACTCAAGATAGGAAGCTAATTTCCTCGTCATGTCTCATTTTTCATATGAGTAACCTACGGGTTCGAGGCAGCGAGAAGGAAATGAAAGAACCAGTTGCTAGGGAAAATGTCCCTGTTCCTATTAATGTCACCACGCCACTAGATCATGTGGTGAGTGAACGTAAGAAATGAAAGAGGGTTGTTTGTACCAATAAGCCGGAATGTTTGATATGAAATAATAGCCACTCGAGTTTATGTTAGATGATTCTTGAAACATGTTATGGTTGTGTAAAGAAGGGCACAAGAAGAATAAATTCCCTTAGGTTGGATACACCTATCCAGGCCTTCCCCGATATGCGGGCGAAAATATTTCGCGTCATGTTGTGAGTATGCTCAGAAGCGTGTAAAGGGTGGTAGATTTGGGAAATTCCAAAATTCCATACAACGAGTTGTTGCAGAGATTGTTACTACCGCCATGAAGGCTTGGAGGAAGACTAAGGGGAATACTTATGATGTATGCAAAAAGGGTAAATATCGGGTAAGTGGGGCGAATCAGTTTAGCGAACCCCATCCTTATTGTGTGAAGTGTATGAGATGTCATTCGGGGGTATGTCACTATGGTACTAATATATGTTTTAGATGTGGAGTAGAGGGTAATCAATTAAGGTACTGCCCTGTCAATCCAAAGTCATCAAGTAAGTCACTCCTTAGTACATCATTATGAACACCACATTATTTTCCTTGTTGTATATGTATATCCATATTGAAGAGGCCTACATAAATATAGTCTTAACCAAAACGTTAAATCACAAAACATTGCATGTACCTACTCTTTGAAACGAGATGCGTTATTCGTGAATCCACAATTTCAGAAATTCTCTTATTTACAGCCTCTTGTGGAATTGAGCTCTATAATTATGTCTTTAAATTGAGTTATAACTCTAGGATTAATACTTCCCACTTGCTTTCCTAACTTCTCAACAAGGGAATGTATCTGATGAATTTCTTACAAAATCTTTTGATTCAAATAGATAACACCTGCTCACTTGTGCTTATGTATGCACAGTCATAAAGTTCACCTATGTGGTATCAAATCCAATGCATAGTGGCCTAGTGTTGAGGTCCTTCTTGAGCCACTCTTTTTCTCTCCGGTTTATATGGCTCCTATGGTTGGAACATTTACTTTACTCCTTTATGAATAATATCATTAATCCTTTTCATTGTCAAGTAACATAAGGGCATATCTCAGCACCTATTATATGTGTGCGTGTCAATTGAAATGGTCACTTATTTGTATAAAGTTTCTCGGGAATTTGAGGTTTTCGTGAATTTGTCACAAGAAGATCTTTTTGTTCACCCATCTCAGTATGACTTTCATATCTACCAAGATCATGTCCTAGTGTGTAACTCACTTTGCTCCTAGAATTGTAGTACCCATGAAGTGGCCTGGTATTGTAGCTGGAGAATTATTATGGGAGGAACATGTCTAGCTCATAGCAAAGTGTATATTCTCTCTAACCAATACATGATTTCATCCAAACATTAAGATGTCCTATCTATATGATTTCACTTGTGTGTGGTTGAAAGTTAAACAGCCTTATGACGAGCATATTGATTTGAAAGATAAAATTTGTCATATCTCTAGTCCTATCATATAGGATCAACTATTGGTAAAGGTTAAGTTGTCAGAAAGATAATAATCTCACAAATGATCAACTTCTTTTTCATTCTCATGGGTTTGTGGCATAAATTTCTTGTGTCAAATACAGTTAAGAGCGTAATGCAACTTTGTGTATCTTGAAACCCATATCACATTCAGGGTGCTAGAATATTCTAATTTCGAGTTAAATTGATTTTCACTACATTCCAAGAGGTGACTGGTCTCACATAAGTGTTATCTCTCTTTGAGGCCTACCATTGCCAAATAAGGCACGAATGGAATGAAACAATTGTTGATGTCCTTTTCATAACTCATTTCTTTTAAATCTCAGAATCATGAACATTTTCCCTACGTTATCAATGCCTACTAGGCAACTCTAAGTCTCATTTGTCGAATCAATAATGTCATCACAATGATTAACCATGTCAGCACTATTGGTAGTAACCTTCATGTCTCTGAGAATATAACCTCCTGAAATGCCGTGCTCGGCACATTGATGGATTCTTGAATAATTCCAGCCAAATCTCGAACCTCGTTGTTCCTATTATAGTAAACCTATGGGAGGTTAAAGGTTCAAGAATGTCAAAGAAGAAACATCATCCCATGATCAAATATATTGGATAAAAACTTTTATGGTCATATTCATGCTAGCACATCTTAGAGTAATTGTTGGGGGTCGCAAAAGTTTTAGTTTGGGTGTTTGGTGTAGAGATTTAGAATTGAAGAAAGTGAACGGGTTATTCTAAATATTTTCTCTATGAATATGTTATGTGAATTGCTAATAAAGGTAAAATAAGTGTAATCACAATAGGCTTTATGAAATCTTGAAAGAAATAGACTAAACTATGAGTATGATGTTTCCCTATTATTGTTCTCTGTGTACCCGATGTTTCATGTGTCTATGTCTAAGAAGGTGATGTTAATGGATAATTGGATTATGAGGAGCAACTATTTGCTATCTGTGTTAGATAAGTCCGGAAGTTAAGATTGTCTCTGTCAAGTGCTATGGCTAAGTCTGTGAGTCCAGGAGATCACCTCGTAGGTCTAAAGTGTTGAGGAAAGGAAATATTCTCACTTGTTTGTAGATCCAAATGGTTGTGGTTCAAAAATTTACCTTCTATGCATTATGGTTTAAATTTGTGTATTTCCTGTAAAGATACCACTTTGGTTAATGTAATGCCTTAATGTTGAGATAGGTGTTGTTGATAAATACTGTGATGCATTGTTGAGTAATGGATATATTGTTAGGATTGATTTCAGGGATAATCTGACAGTTGGATAGGCCCAGTTATAGGGGAAACTCTGTCGAAATTTTTAAGAATTTGTAAAGATAGCCAAATCTTAAGGTCCATAAGTAAATTGAAATTTTGGAAAGGATGTATAAGACCGATGTGGTCATAAGTGCTTATGTATAATGGTTGGAGGAAAACTGATGGTAACTATATTCTTAGAAGGGAATTGTAAAACATTCGAGGACGAATGTTCTTAAGTGGGGGAGAATGTAACACCCCAAAAAAAATTTGAAATACTTAAGCGCTATTAAGAAAGTTGATGTGCGCTAATTATATTATTTTGTGTGCAGAAAAGGGACTATTATATGAATGATATCAATTTATCTTGATAATATATGTATGAAGTGCACTAAGAATGGTTTATGAGGCAAGTTGAAACTTTCATGATAGAATAAAGTTTCAAGTGAGTTCACACAAGACCTAATTTCAAACGAGTATACCTCTCATGATATGAAGAGTTATATAGTGTATTACCTATAAAATTAAATCCCTTTGAGTCTAGTTTTCAATGGTTCAAACCGTTGTAATTTGGACATTCCTACAAGAAGTAATGACCGAATTACCAAAGGCTGACAGAATGCAATTCTGCGACCAATTCTGCGACCATTATGCGATCGCAAAATGGTTATGCGACCGCAAACTGGTCGCAGAATGGACCAGAACAGCCCAGTTCTGGGCACCGATTTGTGTGACAATTGTGCGGTCCATTGTGCGACCGCATAGCTGAGTTCGGAGGGTTAATTTTTCTTTTTCATAACCCGACCCCATTTTGATAAATAGGCTTTGGGGCTTATTTTGGAGTATTTTTCTTAGGGTCTCTGGGAGAGATAAGAGCATTTTAGAGAGAGAAGGAGGGAACCTAACATTATAATCATCCAATATTGCACCAATCTTCAAGAATCAAGGAAACTAATCACAAGATCTTCATCTAAGAGGTAAGGTTCCATACCCTAGTTTCCAATTTCGAATTTGGGTGAAAGATAGTTGATTTAGAGTATGATTCTTGGGTATAAGAGTATTATTTATACATGCTTGTACTAATAAGGTTTGTGGGAAGATTGTTGAACTCAAATAAGTAAAGATTGGGTTGTGGAGCGAAGGAAATCTTATAGAAGAACCTTGTAGTTAGATTTGCACACCTAGTGTTTGATAAAATGCTCAAATGAGTTGAGATCATGAATATCTTCCTAATAATGGTTCAATTTTTGTTATGTCTCAAAATAGATTGGGATTGCTAGAATTTTCGGAAAGTTATAGAAATTTAAGGAAAGCTCAAAGCAAGGTATGTTGGCTAAACTTTCTCTCTTAGAATAGATATCCATAATGTTTCCATAACATCAAGTATGATTGGCTCAAGATTCCTAATTTCTATATTTCGGGTTATTCCCTATAAACTTCTTTATTTCGAATGAGCCTTATAACGAAAGATAGATGTTCAAAGTATGGTTTGCATATTAAAATGCTGTGGCTTTGAGTCATGTTTTAGATGAGAACTAATATACTAATTGTGTGAGAAAATCTCAATATTCTTAAGACTCGAAATTGCTCATATGTGTACCTAAAGTTTGGATTGGAAATGTATTATTGTTGATAACCTATAAAGGTGGTTGGATATGAAATAAGTGAATTGGGATATAAAGTGTGGCCAATGTGCAAGAGTGAAAGTTATACTTGTGGCCAATGGTGCCAATGAAATGAAATGATGTGAGAAAGGTTATGAAATGAGCCTCGACTCAAATGTTTTAAAATGACTTCGAAAATAGAATTGTCTAAAAGCTTTTGTACTCAAGTCATGCCATATGTGGCTGTTTTAACAAATACTATGCTTTGTGAGTATTTTTAATGTGTTTTATGTTCTTACATATTCGTGAGTGGAAATTGTGTATTATCCTTTTTTGGGAAAAAGTATTTCAAGAATAAATGGTGTGTTACTTGTTGATGATTTTAACTTGCACATCAATTGCCAATTATATTACTCCATTTCTCGGAAAGAAATCTATTGTTCTTGAATTGTTCATTTCTAATGAACTTAAAGTTGTGATTTCCGGAATATTATATGTATGTTGATATTTATTATGATGATACATGAGAGGGAAGAAAAGAAAGTGTGAAATATCAAATATGGCCATCGTGCCTTGAATAAAGAATCTTGTGAATGGCCAAAAGAGCCAAGAAAATATTGTCATTGTGAATGACTAAAAATACTAGTGGAGATTTATACAATGTGAAAGATGATGAGGTAAATATATTTACACCTATGTTATTTTTGTGAATTATTCTCCTTATTTAGGCTGAGATTGTTGTGATAAAATTATTCCTCTTAATTGAAATTGAGATTTTGGTTGATGTTTTCAAATAAGACAGCCTAGCCGATCGGGTCGTGATCGGACTCCGTGCTAAACTTACGGTGGTATTGGTAATGATAGTAATTGTGGTTGATGTCTCTAATGAGATGGCCTAGCCGGTCGGATCGTGATCGGACTCCGTACTAAATTTACGGTGGTATTGATATTGACAATAATTGTGATTGATTCTCTAATGAGATAGCCTAGCCGATCGGGTCGTGATCGGACTCCGTGCTAAACTTACGGTGGTATTGGTAATGATAGTAATTGTGGTTGATGTCTCTAATGAGATGGCCTAGCCGGTCGGATCGTGATCGGACTCCGTACTAAATTTACGGTGGTATTGATATTGACAATAATTGTGATTGATTCTCTAATGAGATAGCCTAGCTGATCGGGTCGTGATCGGACTCCGTATTAACTTTACGGTGGTATTGATATTGACGGTAATTATGCTTGATTCTCTAATGAGATAGCCTAGCCGATCGGGTCGTGATCGGACTCCGTATTAAATTTACGGTGATATTGATATTGAGAGTAATTGTTGTTGATTCTCTAATGAGATAGCCTAGCCGATCGGGTCGTGATCGGATTCCGTACTAAATTTACGGTGGTATTGGTATTGATAGTAATTGTGGTTGATTCTCTAATGAGATAGACTAGCCGATCGAGTTGTGATCGGATTCTGTGCTAAAAGTACGGTGGCATTGATATTGTGAATACTGGTATTGTGAACATTGGCATTGTGAATACTGGTATTGTGAACATTGGTATTGAGAATATTGGTATTGTGAATATTGGTATTGTGAACAATGATATATCGGTGCTAATGATCTCCCAACCAAAAATTGTATATGAAGTCCGTATTTTGAAAATTATTATGTTTTAACTGGACATTTGGATATTGTGGATTTTGACTTGCTGTTTCTCTGTGTTGCCTTTTCTTATATGGACATTATATTTTGAAAGAGGATTTTTAGCTATACATACTAGTGTTATTCGATAGTACTAATGTCCCTTTTGTCGGGGGCGCTGCATCTTTAATGGATGCAGGTGGTTCTACAGCAGGTGTCATTAATTAGTAATAGCAGTACACTCTTTTCAGCTGATTTGGTGAGCTCCACTTCATTTCGGGGTCATGTATTTATTTCTCATGTACTGTATTTTGAGGTATAATCGGGGCCTTGTTGCCGGCATTTTCATATTACTCTTCTATTGTACTTAGAGGCTCCGTAGACAGGTTGTGGGTTGTGGTTGATGTTGGGAACTGAACTAGATATGTTGGTATTTGAAAATTATATTTTTCGTTAATTCTATAAAGTCGTAATATTTTGAAAATTATGAAGGAAGCTGCTAATGGGAATGAAAAAGGAAGTTGTTAATGAAATCTTTTCAGTGTTTGATTAATGGAGTACATCTCCTATTATTTCATGAATGAGTTTGGGTAGAATTAAATCTAACAGGCTTGCTCAGCCGGGTTTACTCGGTTGAGCGTCGGTCGCGCTCCCCGAGTTTGGGGCGTGACAAAAGCCTTGCATAATCAGACGCAAACAGTAAAACTTGCGCAAAACACTTAAGCAGGAAAGAATGCCAAGAATAAAACTTGCATAAATGTTCAAACAAAATAACACAGAAAAACTCATGCAATTCTTGAGTAAAAGGTATTTTTATTTACAATAAATATGACAAAATGACACAACTATAGAAGTTGGGAAAAGAAATTAAAAGTTAAGTTGCTGCATCTCCGGAACCCGGAGGAAGAGAAGCATCCGCGCCCCCCAGGCGAAGTGGGTAGATCCGCTGCCGGCTCGATATCTTCACCCTCCTTGCAAGCCTATATCCTCACCTACTCACAATAATTATATTGCAAGCCTCTTTGTAATAACTCTATTACAAAGCTAACCACTTGATTAACTCTAGTCAAAATAACCACACAGTTTATGGTTTACAAGATGTCCTACAAAATGCTTCTAAAAAGCTGAGTAGGAATTATAAGTGAATAACATGAACAAAGACACAACAATACTAAAGGACACACGATGTAATCGATGATGGGATCTGGTCCTTTGTTATGTTGCTGTTTTGTTCTTCATTGTCTTTGGGAGAATGAAGGCAGTTACACACTTGAGAGTAATCAATATTTAGGTTTTGCAAGTGTGTTGAATCTCTTGCCTCATGTTGATAATATATAAGTGAGGTCATCAAAGATAATGCAAGAGAGTGTCCGGTACATAGCATGCTTCAACAGTGCTGATGTACTATTGCGTGTGCAGTACAACCGCTTTAACAGTTGTTAGAGTTGACTTGTACTGTGATCGGAGGAACTGATCTCTATATGTTCCCTCTGTTATTCCCTTATCTGATTTCATTGAGACTTGTGCAAGACATTTGACTTGTTGCGCTGAACGTAGATGAACCAATTGTATCAGGTTCCCTATCTGGTTCTCTTATGAAGTTTGTTAAATCATCAAAACAAAATACACATAATTAACTTATCAAATGTTCTATACAAATTTTCTATCTATTCTCTACCTTTCTTACTCTCTTCTGGTATGTTGTGCACTTACTCGAATCTTGCATTCTTGCTTTATCTGCTCACACACTGCAGCAGGGCATGGTATTCTCTGATTCCACAAAGCTTCATTTCTGGCTTTCGATATTCTATATAGCAATGCTGCCAAAATTGCCAAAGTAAACTTTCTACATATTTTCCCTTTGATCTTCCTTGTTATTTTCTTCCAAATTACATGTACTTCAGTTATAATCACTCTAATTCCTAGGATTACTAGGCAAGTCTTCGACAAATAGCACTTGAAGAACAGATGGGAAATTATTTCAGTATTCCCACCACACAACTAGTAATTAAGTTGTAAGACCTTAGGCTTAAATATCCACAATACTTCAAAGCGGAAGTAAAAGGAAAGAAAAGACTAAGTGGGCGTTTGGACATAACAATTGTAAAATTTCAAAATAGGGGGAAAAAATTTTTCAAGTAAAAATGGTATTTGAAATTTAGAGTTGTGTTTGGATATGAATATAATTTTGGGTTGTTTTTGAAGTTTTGCGAGTGACTTGAGTGAAAACTTTGAAAAACAGATTTTTGGAATTTTTCAAATTTTCGAAATTTCTAAAAATTTCGAAATTTTTTGGAGTTTTTCATAAAATTTCTAAAAATTAGAAATTTTATAAACAAACGCTGATTTCGAAAAAAAATAAAAATTTATTGAAAAAATTTCGTATGTCCAAACAGGGTCTTAATTATGCATGATGCTTAATTATTTAAAGCGTCCAATTTTAAAGGTAAGTTCCACTTTTAAACTTAGGTTGTCAAGTCTTTCAACAAAGCATTAAAATGAATGTTTCATGTGTCAAAATCAAAGCAACCATTTGAGAGACAAGACGGACATAGTAAGGGACCCTCAATATTAGGTTTCATGTATGGTACTTATATCACCATCAAAATTAAGCTCACTCCCAAAAATAAAATTAAGCTCACTCCTATGTGTTAATAATATTTACATATTCAAGTCACTTATTTCACTTATTTAATAATTACGGGTAAATTTATTATTAAATATTAATTAGTAATTGATAAAATAATAAATAATATCACAAATTTTGTTTTTGTTTTTAATTCATCCCCAAGAACTCTTTACTTTGTTCTCTTGGTGATTTGAACCCGCAACTTTAGAGTTTGAAGTGGATGATGCTTATTACTTGAGTAATTCTTTTTTATTTGCTATCACAATTTAAATTTTTTTGACAGTATAAAAGAATCTTTATAAATATTAGTATATACAATTTAAATCCTTATGAAAATTGGGTCATATTACTACTATTAGATCTCTCTCATTTGGCTTTTTCCTCCAATGATCTCCACCGTCCAGTTACTAATTAAGTCTCTCAAACCTCTATAAATACAAATGTTTACTCACTTTCATTTACACTCAACCTCGTTGTTTGCTTTCTTCATTTCCACCATCAAAACACTCACTTGTCCCCTTTCCCATAAAGTTGAAGTCATCATCAATGGCTTGCTTGGAACTCTCCAAAGAGGTAATTTTTTACTCATCATCTACTTACTTTGTTTCTCTTGATCAAGAGTATTAATTAGTTATAAAATCAAGAATTAACGTTAATTAGCTCTCTTCCTTATTCCTAGTGCCAACCATTCACCTATCTTTTTAATTCTCTATAAGACACAAAGTAAAGTAACAAGAATTAAAAAGCATCAGATTTCTATCTTTATAATCTTCTCATGCAAAGAGAACACATTTTCCTTTTCTATTATAGTATAATTTTTCAAGAAAGTGAAAGAGAATGATCACCTAGCGTATTTCACTAATCATCAGGTGAAGCTGAAAGGAGAAGAAGAAGAGTGCACTAATGATGGAACTGTTGATTTTCATGGAATGCCTGCAATCAGAGGAAAAACTGGGACATGGAAGGCTGGAATTATACTTCTCTGTAAGCTTTTTCTTCTTTTACACAAAAACAACAGTTTTATCTTGAGTAATATATGGAAAAAGAAGGAAGAAAAACTGATATTACATTCTGCTTATCTTTCTTTTATATTTTATATATATAGCGTTTCCCACCTTATAAAATTTTAAGATTATGTCACACTTTGTATATAGTATTAATTTCTCTGACTTCACTCACTTATTTTTAATTTTTTCCTTTGTTTATTACTTGGCTTGTGGAAAAGGTGGTCTTCTTAGAGTTGCCAACTTCTTCAAGATTTTATTTTTCTTTTCTATTTTAGTGTAAACAAATAAAAGTTTTAAATAAAGGTTGATAACTCTGGGAAATTGTGAGTTAATAAATGAAGCCAGCTATCATATGCAAGGAAACTGGAATATGACAAAAGTTCAAAAAAGCAAAGTCGACACGTGTCAAAAGAGGGTTCTCTCATTTTGACAGCTAGATATATACGTATATAAACTTGTACGTATTATGGGCTTGGGTTTGGTTGGGGGAGGGGGTTGAGAGAGATCAGAGAAAAAACTTCCAGTTTCTCTGTACTTTTGTGATATGAATTTGGCAGTAACAGCAAAAATTCTGTGGAAGAAGACAGAGAGAGAAAAAAGGAGGGGGTGTGACAAAAGCATGCATGCAGTAATAGAAAAGACATTTCTGACACGTAAATATATTCATGCGACTCTAGGTGCCACGTCATATAATGACAAAATTTTGTTCTTTATGCCCCCCATATTATTGACCAGGATTTTTGCTTATCCTAATTTTTGTTTTTGTGTGTGTTTTCATTTTTTTCCAAAATAATTATTTGATCAGATGGATTGTATTCAGTGATCATGATTGTAAGTTTGTTTGCTATGAGATATTGAGGATGGATGTGTCGAGGGATGTAGGATGATAAGTTTTATGAATTTCACAAAAGTTGAAGGAAACCAAAATGGAAATGCATATATATATATATATATATATATATATATAACACAAGATGCGGTATAAATTAAGTTTGGTGTCAACTTACTACAACTATGTAAGCTGCAGGAGAAAAACACATGGTATGCGTGGATATAGAATTCGGATTCTATTCGATCTTATGCATTAATTGGCCTAATAGAAGGATGACATATTATAAATTGAAAGGCGCGTGTATGAATATCAGTGTTCTGTTTTATGATTGGTCATTGGCCTAGTACATAGAAGGATGACGTATTAAAAGTCGAAAGGTGTATCGGCAAATGTAAGAGTTCTTATCACGTTTTATGATTGGTCATTGGCGTAGTACGTACAAGAATGACGTATTAAAGGTAGAAAGGCATATCAGTGTTCTTATCACATTTCTTGATTGGTCATACCTTCGTTAATTGAGAATGTAGTGACAAGTCCGGAAGGGAGGATTTTTGCATGCCTTGATTGGTCATTCTAGTACTGGGAGAAGAAGAAGGAAAACATGTCGAATGGAGCATGGAAAGATTTATTGCATATAAACAATAATAACAACAACAACAACAAAAAAATTAAAGTTATTATGCATGCCTTAATTATAAGGGTGCTTTATTTTGTTAGAAAAAATAAGATGACAAATAGGTTACATAAGATCTATCAAGGTAAAATAATTAATGATTGGAGTTCTTTACATGCACAAAATTGGCAAAAAGGGCATAGTGTTGGCAAGTTTTGACATTAGGGCATAGTGTATTGGTAAGTTTTGACATTAGGACATAGTGTTGGCAAGTTTTGACATTTGAGTGCTTGCTTAGGTAGTGGCTTGGTTTAAAGAGGAAGCAAAAGTTATTTTATTTCTTTCCACAACATGGCATAGAAAAGATCACCTTCCACTATTGAGCGGTCCAAGGGGTCGTTTGATAGGATATATTAGGGAAAACAATACGTGTATTAGCTTTGTTATTATTAATCTCTTGTGTGGTACTCTCTCTAGTCCACTTTAACTAATTTTTTGGTTGTTTTCACACATATTAAGAAATTCACCTTTTAGCTTTAATTAACAATGTAATTGACCATATTAACCTTAATTTGTTCATTGGAAATACAACAAATACTCCTATGCTCTTTATTCCATGGGCAACTTTGAAAAAAAGAAATTAATTCTTTCTTGATATTTGAAAAAATCAATTGTGGACCACAAAACAAAAGTCAAAAAATCACTTAAAGTGGACCGAAGGGAGTAATAATTTTCAACTTATGATAACTAATATTTGTATTAGTTATACACCATATTCAGTACTATTCTTATACATAGCGTTTCATGGCATTAGCAATACCATAATTTTTAATACATAGATAAGCATGTATAAAGACAAAATTGCGCTTTCAAAACCATTAATACACCAAATCAAACAATCGATAAGAAATAATCTCAGCATAACTAATCACAACATTACTAATCCCAAATTACTAATACACCATATTCAGTACTATTCTTAGACACCCCACCAAACGACCCCTGAATGCTATAGGAATATCCCTATGTCATGGTTAACTACCTTTGTAAGTGTTAACTACCTTTGTAGGTGCACAATTGTCACTAATTGCAACTATAAATCTAATACAGTAAAACGCATTGTGAATATCACTTTGACAAGAATTGATTGGAAAGGAAAGAAATGATAGGTCTATTGAAGTGACCAAATTATCAAACCTAGTAGAAATACTTTGCCACAACTTGTGGTGGTCTTTCCATCTTACTTGAGAGGTTAAAGTTGAAAGTTCTCCACATTTTCACAACTGTGTCTTGACATTGATTGATTGATTGATTTACCGATTTAGTCACTAAACCCCACTATACATATTTAGGAGACTTCATGTAACATCCATATAACCAAATTGATTGATTCAACTATCTCATATACGGACGCTCTATTAATTATCTTATGGAGAGGCTAAAGTTGAAAGTTGAAAGTTGTCTACATTCTGCAAGTGTGTCTTGTTATAGATTGATCGATTTACCTAGTTAGCCATGCTAAATCCCAATAATTTAACATCCATATAACTAAAATTACTTGATTCAACTATCTCATAGACTGATGCTCTTTTATCTTACTTTACTTGAGAGGCTAAAGTTGAGCCTTGGTCTTGATCATTGATTGATTTACCTAGTTAGCTACATAATCGCACTATGTATGTAGGAGAATAGGAGAATGTAAACAGATTGATTGATTCAACTATCTTATAAACGAATGTTCTATCATTGTGCAATAAAATGGATCACCTAAATTTCTATATCTGATTTTGTTTTCCCTGTGATTTTATCCAGTGAATCAAGGTTTAGCTACTCTTGCCTTTTTTGGTGTTGGGGTGAATTTGGTGTTGTTCCTGACAAGAGTGATGCAAGAAAACAATGCTGAGGCTGCTAATAGTGTGAGCAAATGGACTGGCACTGTGTACATCTTCTCTCTTGTTGGTGCTTTTCTTAGTGACTCTTACTGGGGAAGATTCAAAAGTTGTGCCATTTTTCAGGTCATCTATGTGATTGTAAGTATCCATCTATGTGATAATATCTATCCTAAGTTTTATGTTCATGCTTGTCAGTCTTGCTCTTAATGATGCACTTGTTAACAGGGATTAGTACTATTATCACTGGCGTCTCAACTTTATTTGCTCAAGCCGAAAGGTTGTGGGGATCGAACAACTCTATGTGGAGCGCATTCAACGGTGGAGATTAGTCTATTCTACATCTCTGTGTACATGATTGGTCTAGGATATGGAGGCTACCAACCTAACATTGCTACCTTTGGAGCTGATCAGTTCGATGAGCATGATCCAAGAGAGAAACAATCCAAACAGGCCTTCTTCAGCTACTTCTACTTGGCCCTGAACCTTGGTTCACTTTTTTCTAACACCATTTTAGACTACTTTGAGGATGACGGGATGTGGGCTCTTGGTTTTTGGGCATCTGCTGCGTCTGCTTTTGCTGCGTTGTTGCTCTTTCTTGGAGGCACCCTCAAGTATAGGCAATTTAGGTCTAGTGGCAACCCTATAACCAGGTTTTCCCAAGTTATAATCGCTGCATCCAACAAGTGGAGAGTAGAGATTCCAGAGAATGAAGATGCAGCATTATATGACGAGAGCTCCACAACTGCTGCTAGAAAAATGATCCACACCCAAGGTTTCAAGTGAGTTAAAACTACTAATTTGTGCCCGTGTATTAATTTGAGATACTCTAATTGATCTTATTAAACATAGGTTTTTGGATAAAGCAGCTTTGATCACATCCAATGAGAAGCAGAGCAATCGCAACCCATGGCGCCTCTGCCCAATTTCACAAGTTGAAGAGGTGAAATGTATCTTGAGGCTGCTGCCAATTTGGCTATGTACTATAATTTATTCTGTAGTTTTCACACAAATGGCCTCAATCTTCGTCGAGCAAGGTGATGCAATGAAAAGTACAATCGGGAAATTCAGGATACCAGCAGCAAGTATGTCTAGCTTTGACATCGTGAGTGTAGCAGTTGTAATATTCCTCTACCGCCGAGTCCTTGATCCTTTTGTGAAAAGGATAAAGAAGCACAAGGGCGAGGCTGTAGGGATAACTCAACGTCAACGGATGGGTATTGGACTTGTCATAGCTGTGATGGCAATGCTATCAGCAGGAATTGTGGAGTGCTACAGGCTCAAGTATGCTAGAAAAAACCAAGGCTCAAGCTCTCTAAGTATCTTATGGCAAATTCCTCAATACTCTCTGATAGGAGCTTCAGAAGTGTTCATGTACGTAGGCCAATTGGAGTTTTTCAATGAACAAGCACCGGATGGACTCAAAAGCTTCGGAAGTGCACTGTGCATGACATCGATATCACTAGGAAACTACGTCAGCAGCTTACTCGTGAGCGTAGTGATGAAAATTTCTACAACTGACAACATGTCTGGATGGATCCCAGCAAATCTTAATAAGGGTCATCTGGACAGGTTTTACTTTCTCTTAGCTGCCTTGACAATCTTAGATTTAGTTGCTTACATAGCCTGTGCTAAGTGGTACAAGGCTATAAAGCATGGTGAAATGATTCAACAACTTAAGGAAGAGGACAAATGTAAAGTCTAATAATTGTCATACTTTTAGGCGTATTTTGCCAGAACTAAATAAATAAGAGGAAGAACTACGTCTCCTCAACTGTTTCTACAGATGGAGAGTTCTGGATTGGTTTTAGTGCTAGTAACTTTGTTGGCTCTGTCATATTAGTTGTAGAATTAACTAACATTTTGTTGGTTCCGTCATATTAGCTGTACAAGCATTTGGGAGTTCAATAGCAAAATGAGTTGAATTTCCAATATTTCGCAGGTTGTTGTGACATTCTCCATCCCCCAATTCGATAAGTCAGGGCCAGAACCAGTATCCATCTTAAAAGCACAAATTGCATTGATATGGACAAGTGTAACATTAACCAGTTTTTACATCAAGAAAAATTTCAATAGCCAACGAGTTCTGAGGAACAGTCAAGAATTCAGCTTTTGGAATAAAAATTAACCAACGTACAGAGGAACCGTGTCAATATAAAACCTTTAAATAGTTCTGTTTTGCTTTGCCTGTGATCCTGATGAATTGTTTTTGAGTTCTGATGCACCAGGACATATCCAAAAGGGAACTGTGATAAAGACAACTGCACACATGGCTAAAGCAGATAAATAAATTTCCAATGATGCTACACGAAGTTAACAAAACTTAAGCTTCCATCTGCCAGAAAGTTCATATAGTACAACAATGCCAATTACAGAAACATCTGTGTCTAGAATTGAAGTTTTAAGAAGACTCCTCCAGTTTCATCAAATAAGGAACTTAAGAAGGGGGGCAAAAAAGGCAACTGTATATAAGAAACTTTGAAAAACTGTATCCTAGATGTTTACCACTCGACGTGATTACACAAAAATAAATGGTTGCTACACGTATCAACTTTGGACCTTAAGGACTTGTATATGGTGAGTAGAATGTCTTCGCCAGATTGGTTGTGCTCCACTTTGGACAAGAGTGACATATTGCCCATCCTTCACTAAGCTTTTGCTCTACAGGATGCAGGAAACAAAAAGATTACCCTTGTGTACATAGAGCACCCCCGAACAAGAAATGCTGAGGGAAATACAGCATTAAAAAGAAAAGGAATGATCACTAACCAACAAAAGCTTGATGGCTCGAGAAAAGGTCTCCTCTGCGTCACTTGAAAACTTCATATATATAGGCACGACACCATGATACAGAGCAAGACGCTGCTTCACCCTTTCACTGGCACAAAAAGATAAATGCACGCCCCGTGTCAACACATACATATATAAATGTACATAAACAATACACACAGATGAGTATATGAGAGAGAGAGAGAGATGAGAAATTCACATGGTAGACAAGAACAAGATTAAGAATCTCCATCAAGATTTCTTGACCTCCCATGTTGAAAATACTGACCCCCCCCCCCCCCCCCCCCCCCCCCCCCCCCCCCAATATTTTGTTCCAATTATGAACTTTTTCTTCAGAGATCGTCTTCTCAACATGTCAAACAGAGTTGCAAACTCCAAAATAAAACAGGGGATATGGCAGAGAACAGCCTGATTATAGGCACAGTCAAAAGCTTTGGAACTATTTCAGAATGGGGAAGTAAATAAAAACAAGTTTACTTAAGGTAAATTAATCAATAAGATCCTAAGATTGTCAAGAAAATAATTAAAAACCAACTAACTTCCACAAAGACAAGTCTCAAAATTTAAGTACTGAAAACTTCCTTCAACATTTAAACAGTGTGAAATGATTCGAATCACCTTGAGATACAATAATATTAGTGATCTCATTGAAATATATCAAGATACAATATTAATAAAGGTAATAGCACTTCTTTAAGGGGACTTACTTGTTTGTGAAGGCAAAAACTGTTGATGAAGGCCGATTATGACTTAAAATTATTGCCATGGACCCAGTTCTTGTGAAGACAATGATGGGAGTGCTAAGGGTATTAGCCATTGAAGAAGAGTGGAAGGCAAACATTTCACCCATATGGGTCTGCAAAATATAGTGAATAGATTAAGCATTTTACTTAACAATTAAAGATCAATGTGGTTTTCTGGTTGGACAATATGGGAAATAAAAAATCTGGCTAGCTGAAAAGAATTGACTTCATAGCACAAAAATAGATAAAGATCCAATATTACATATTATACATACACCGCATATGTACCTTATAGGCGGCAGATTGACTAGGAGAACTAGTGCTTTTCTGTAGGCTAGACTCAGTCCTTAATGCCACAATATGCATCACCTTAACTGCCTTCAGTGGATACCTAATGCATTTATGGAAATAGATGGTTCAATATTTACAAAATGAATAACACATAGTATAACAAATGGAAACGCAAAGTAAAGAAAAAAATTCTCATTGCAAACTCAAGTGAGAATACATCATGACAATTTGATAACTCCAGACTTAGCCAAGGAGGAAAAAGAAAACGGAGTGGCATAAGAAAGGGAATACTAGAAAAGAACATAACCATGAGGATCTGGCCATCCATAATAGAAAAATAGTCAATGCAGAGATATAAAAACAAATATGCATGCAGAGAAACCTGATATCAATTTAAGCAAATAGTAGAAAAGCAGTCATAGAAACCAAGATAGATAGCGGAAAATAGGGAAGGCATGTGGAATAGTCTGTGTCTAGAACAACACTAACTTCCCATGGGCGGTTTCGCCTGAAAGCATTACAGCATCAGCGCCTTCACGTACTGCAATGGAAATGTCTGAGACTTCTGCCCTTGTTGGGGTTGGGTGATCAATCATGCTTTCGAGCATGTTCGTCGCTACTATTACAGCTTTTTGCATGCTCCGACACCTTCTAATAATGTCTTCCTGTAGATACATGCAATAGCAATTTTAGTTCTCACTAAGTTCCTAAAGTAAGATACGAAAGGTTTGGAGAGGTAGGAATATCTCCAATAGAAAAGATCATTGACTGTGGCTATAAGGAATGCAGTTCAGTGGTCTGTAAATCCTGTTTCAGTAATTCTACCACTTAAAATTGATTGTGTTAATAAAGAAAAATAAAATTGATTATGTTAAGAAATAGAAACAATGACTTCCTAAACTTGCAAACATTTTTCTGTTGGTTTCTTCCAATTACATCAGAAATAGAATAATCATTCCCTTGCAACCAAAATTGACGATAAGTCACTAACCTTTGACAAGAGTATGATAACACCACACAACACCCAAGTTCGGAAAAGAGGCATAAAAGGTATTTGGAAAGTAAACTGTGCTATGACTGAAAGAATGAAAAAAGAGTCTTGTTGAACAATTGTTCTGCTATATTTGCGATGGGGTTTGGTTGCTGCAGACGCATCCCGGTGGGGTTGTTAACAGGCTGTATGAAACATGACAGGGTTGTTTCGATGGGCATTACAGCTGTATCGGAGAAAAAGGTAGACAAAAGTGATGCGCAGAAATAGTTCAAACGTAACTGGAAACTCCACAACTCAGTTAGTCAACTAACATGAATATATTTCATAAGCGGCAGTGCAGTGTTTCTCCACTTGAATTACTAGGAGTTTTGATCGCAAACCTATGCAATTGTGCAACATATTAAAACAGTCTAGTTCAGTTGCCAGGGGAATATATCTTTTGAACATGCTGGTTAACCTGCCATGGGAATATAGTAACACAAAAATTGTGAAATTCAACATTAATACTAAACAAATATATTCACCCATTACCCGCATCTCTTCTATAGATTAGTTTTATCACATAAATTTGGCAACCCAAATTAACCAAGATGGTGTGGTTAGTGATGAAAATTGGAACGTATAAGCTTTTTCTAGGAAGAGATGGTATTCTAAAGATACCACCCTCTCCGTTCTTAATAACAGAGGTAGTAAGCTATTAAAAGGATCATGAAAGAAGCTCTATGCATCAGCATTGAAATTACCTGAAGCAATGGGACTTCCTCAATTGGAAGCTCAGCTCCAAGATCACCACGGGCCACCATTGCCTATCAACAGTTGCATAACATAAGAAAAATATCCAAGAAGATGTTAAAGTAATTGCTATTATCAGTTAAAAGATCAAATTTCTGTAATAGGAGTACTTTGGCTTAGACGGGCAGCTTGATATTGCTAAATTAAACAACTGCTTCACCAGTAGAATTGTCAATAAGCTTTGAGACACCACCCATTAGTACGAAGAGCGTTCTGGGGAAGCAACAAGAACTACACAAGAAGATTGACCATCCCTTCTTCATAAGACTACAACTATATTTTTACAGCTTTCCTACTTCTCCTATTAATAATTTCTACTGCAGCCAAAAACTTCCAAAACACGCGTATTCCAAGAAAGCAAATCAGAAGTCAAGTGTTGCTATTAAAAAGTCCTACAAAGTTTCCAGGAAAGACTCCTGATAGGCATCCATCGAAAACCTTACAGCCAAGATATTGCCTAGATGTATAAAATACTATGGAGAAGGATTGATGACAATCTAAGGCTTCTCAAAGCCTTCAACAGCCAAACTAGTTAAAATAAGGAATGCCGAAGCTTTTGAAAGCTAGTACTGTCACTTGTTTCTTCTCCTTTTCTTCTGCTTCCTTCCATCCAAATGAAGCTCAACAGTTCCACATGAACCTTTCACATACTGTTCATCATAGCATGAAGCAATCCTTTTCTCGTTGTACATGGTTTACTGTTCTGATGGGATGTGGATGTCTAAGGAAGAAAAAGATTAAAACGCTCAGAATTTTTAGTGCGCAAGTCTGTCGGATGTTTAACTTCACTTTTTTCGGGTTTACATAATTCTAGCAAGTTGATTATCATAGAGTGACTACTGATGCACCCTATTGTATGTGTTCTTTGCTCCTCACATTTTTGTAAAAGGGCTCACCATATCTTGAGAATTCATTTTAATTTTCACCACCATCTTCACTGCATCATCCTTTACTCGATAAATAAAAGCAAGACACCATTGATACTGCTATTTTTTTCTTTACGGAGCCTTACCCTACACACACGCATACACACACACACTAACATAGCAAAAATAGCATGAGTGATTACTGAAGTAAATTAATTAGACAACATTTTCAAAAGATTGAACTAACCCCATCAGAAGCGGAAATGATCGAGTGGAGATTTGGAATAGAGTCTGCACTTTCAATCTTTACAATAACATGAATATCTACATTACAGCCTGCAGAATAGCTCTTCCAACTTAAACAAACAGACATTAACCATGAAAAGCTATGACAAGGTTGCATCCCTATAAACATAATAGGCAGAAGATCTTATCCCAAACAAAAAAAAAACATAATGGGTAGCAGACACTTTACTTTTCAGGTAATCTTTCAATTCATGGACCACCTTAGCATCCTTCACAAAAGAAACGGCGTAGAAGTCGACTTGATTGTCCACACCAAACTTAATATCATCCCAGTCTTTCTCTGTATAAGTTACAAAAAAAATCAAGCTAACACGTGATCTTAGAAGAACAACTGAGTAAGCAAAATATTGTAGGGAGGTAGGGGTCCAGAAATTGAATAACCTGTTATTGAAGGCAGGGTGGCACTTTTTCCTCTTACATTTAGATGCCGTCTCGATTTCAGTTCTCCTCCATCAATAACTTCACATTTCACTATATCGCTGGTTTTCGATTTCACAGCTAATGACATCATCCCACCTGGATGAAGCAGAGCACGTATTTGATATTTTATGGGTCTAAAAGTTTTTTTCCAAGAGACAGAAAAAATTGATAGCAAATCTGGATCCAAAGACTACTCTTCTCATTATTGAATTTACGTTTGAGATGAAAATAATCAAAAAATGATATTTAGTCTTGGAAGAATTATTCACAATTACATAATCAAATTCCAATAGTGTGCTCCAACTAGTTAATAAACTAAGAAACAACTCACTGTAGTAAAATAGTATAAATCATTACTCATTACAGAAAAGTAATATTTTGAATATAATTAGTTGTAGGTTGTTACTCATTAACACTTACTATAAAATAAATAAGTACCATATCTCATGAACACAAAAATGACAATATTGTTATCAACCATAGAGTAGAAAAGCAAGATTTGAAGAGAAACATATGGAGAACTGACTAGTGAAGACTAAGAAAAGTAAAGACATGAAAACTTTCATATGAAAGGTTCCATTTGAAACTCTCCTCATGGTGTTCTCAGTCAAAGAATATGAGATATTAAGACTCCATTCAAGTTGCAATGTTCTAAACTTCTGATTCGTGATCAATGAATAGAGATTTTGGAAAAAACAATAGAGCTATTGAGGAGACAAGGGCTAACTAAGGAATTTGGGAGGGGGGCCTACAAGGCGAACTGCTCACGGTGAGACAAGTGCCTTCCACGTTCACTCAAAGGCGTTTTTTAAAGTTTCTCATCCTGAAGCAAGTCCCAGTTTTGCCTTTTTAGAACATTGTTTGTGCTATAGCTTTGTTTTAGCTAAGCAAAATGAATTAAAAGAAATTCAATTACCATCAACGAGTAGTATGTCTCCGGCCTCCACATCATTTATGAAATCATCATAATTTACACTAACGGTGTCTTCTGTGCTGACTCCTCTTTTAATGGTAAAGTTGAATTCTTGACCCTCCTTAAGGAGAATTGGTTTGGGCACATCTCCACTTCTCACCTCAGGTCCCTACAAGATATATCACAGGCAACCAAAGAATATAATGGAAGGAGCTTGTTAGCATAGTGCGTGTTTATACTAGAACTTATATCTCATCTTACAGTAAATAAACAATTTATTTTCAACATCGAATGACAGGTTTCATCTTCATAGTAAAACAAAGGTCAAGCATGAGAAAAAACACATGGTACAACATGGTTATGCACATTGTAAATGGCGACTGATAATTGTTATCCACGATGCAGTAACTTGTTCATAGAACAACAAGAAACATTAGGCATTTTTTACAATTGAAGATGAAAATAACAAGCAACAGAAGATAGATCTCAACAAAAGACCCCACTTGTGGGAAACTACTGGGTTTGTTGATGTTGGTCTATAAAAAGTACCCAAAGCCATAAAGCAAAAGCTCAGTTCAACGACTCTCATATCAGTTGAAAATAATTAAATTGCCACACCCATTTACAAAATTGTGAATCCCAAAACCAAACGAACAGAACAGCAGCATACAAGTTCCACATGCACCCAAAAGTTTGAAGTCTATTTTCTGGTGATGCTAGTGATAAGTGGTAGCTACAATGACTAGAAATGGACAGGATTGTCCAGTGTCCAATCTGTTCTCTTTGATAGAATAAGAAAAATAATATTAAGGAACATGTCCGGCAGGCCTCAGCATACACAGAATAGATCACCTGAAAAACAGTTTTACCATCTAATCATCCCAGACTTAGTTTATAAAGGAAAAGATCACCTGAAAAACAGTTTTACCATCTAATCATCCCAGACTTAGTTTATAAAGGAA